>DWQT01001859.1:0-15524 GCA_018244895.1 Myscelus amystis hages
CCAGCGCCGCTGCAGCAGCAGCGCCGACGCCGACCGCCCCCTGCGCGCACGCATCGCGTCTCATCGTTACTACCTTACATGCACTTATCTACATACCAGACACCCTTATATTATTATATCGGGGCGGACCTCCATTATTTAGTTTCAATAAACGTAAATTTTATATGGTTTGCGTCGTTTGTTTATGCTTATAAGCGTTTAGACATATAAATGAGATGAATATTTCCTAGTTCAGCGGTGGCATGATTGAAATTTGCCATACAAGTGGTGGTTCGAGCGGAAGGCGAGCACGTGGCGATCAGTAGAGGTGGGAACTGACGTGCGGCGGTAGGCGTCGAGCACGCGCGCCCACGTGCGCGCGGGGGGCGTGGCGCGCGCCTCGTCCGCGCGCAGCGGCCGGCGCACGGCGCACAGCAGCTGCACCAGCGCCACCAGCGCGCGGCACGACTCCACCTCATTCAACACGGCCTGCGCGACCATATTTATATTTGTATTCAGGTCTGTACTCTTAAAAGTTTACTCGACACGACTGAAAGAAAAAAATACAGCTGTGCCATCGCTCCACCATTGAGGAAAATATTTCAAGTATTGTACACTATGCACTAACACACGGGGCCTCAAGGCTTAGTCGTTCATGGCGAGACAATGCTGCAACTGTTCTTTTTTTAAATACAATACAGATTTAATTAATAAGTAATAGTATTCACAGGGCCACTTTATAATGCCCGGCTTGCGAGCGCATCTCCTACTTAAATAATGCAATAATATATGGGGAGGGAGATTTTCATGGTATGCGAGAAGTAAAAAATATAACAACATAAAGAAGATATAACTAACTCACCATATTGACCAGTTCCATGGATTCATCCTTGCAATAGAGCAATAGAGTGTTCATGAGCCGCCAATCGATGTCGTAGATCTGCTCGCCGGGCTTCAGCGCCGACTCGCGGTCCCCCGAGTAGCCCAGCTTGTACAGTTGTTCTGTCTTTAGTACGCACAGATTTTTCCTGCGGTTAAATATAAAAGTGTTCAAAATCTTAAAATTATAATCTTTCACCGATTGGGGCATAGTTATTCAATAGGGCAAAGTTTATTTTAGCAATAAGAAATTTTATTTCAGTAATATTAAGTGTTAATAAGAATTCGTCGGTGAGTATTCATTAGTGATAGGACTGCAGCAATTGGATAGTTAGTAATATTAGCCAAGGTAGTGTTCATCTGTATCTGCACTATCAGCGGTCGGGTACTGATGTGTTCCGAGATGACCGACTTCAGTGTACGCATGGATCGGGCGGCGAGCGTGTGACGTGATGACTGACCAGGCGTGGAGGAGCTTGTCGTACGGCAAACTGGCCATGTGCCTGCCGAGGCGCGCGGCGGCGGCGGCCAGCTCGGTGCCGGGCACGTCGCAGGGGTCGGTGGCGTCGCGCGCGTCGCTGCAGTAGCGGCGCGCGGCGCCCGTGAACGCGTCCACGAGCGCGCTCGCCGCCCAGCGCGCCGCCGGCCCGCCGCGATCCGCCAACTCCGCCTGAACCGCCGAAAAGGACATAACGAGATTAAATATGACAGGATATCTACATTAATATACATAATATGTATATGGACAACTGCATGATGGGGTTACATGTTGTGTTTTAAAATCATTATTGTAAAATATACTCATTTACGAATACACCTATTTACAAATTTTAATTATTTGCAGTACGACAATTCAAACGTTGTCGCATTTGTCTAGTGTAGTGTAATGTTTGAGATTCACCGCTCCCGTGACGACATTGAATCAGAATTGTGGGAAAGGCGCGTCCACGCTCGCCGCCGTGTATTTGTTTATTAAAGCAACGAAACGTAACACATTGAGCAGGTTGTAACGTACGTGTATAGCGAGATGGAAGAGGTCGAGGCAGTGCGCCAGGTCGCCGATGGCCGGCGGCACGTCGCGCATGGTGCTCTCGAGCGGCTGGCGGCGGAGCGCCCCCTGCCGCACGCGGTCGCACACCTGGTACACAGACATACATAAACCTTGCAGCATTTCAGACACCCCTCATTGGGCATCACAGAGAAAGTAGTTTACCTCGCGATGATTACCCTTATAGCGAGCGATATATCATTTTTAATCTATAAAACGAACGTAACCTTATAAAGTCAGGCGTGCAATCGAATCTGACCACCACAATGATAGACTGAAATTAAACTATTTGGGTATTACGGTTTTCATTGTAACAAATATAATGAGCAGTTTGATACTTTTCTCATTTTCAGCCTAACAATGAAACAATTGTAATGGTGACAAAAATAAGTAGTGGAAGCCGAACCTCCTCGAATAACGAGGTGCGGAACTTGTAGCATTTCTCCAGGAATTCATCATCATTCACCTCGCCGAGTTCGTGGGCCAGCGTTGCCAAGGCATCTTCATAGCTTTGACGATGCTGTAAATTACATTACATTAATATTTAAATATATTTTACAATATAGAGAAAGTTCAATACGATACGTTTAACCACATCTTATTTGCTCAAAATCACATAAAAATTGTATCTGTAAATTGCTGTTGCTCTAAAAGAAAGTATTATAATTAATTTACTATCTGTAACTGAGGATAGCGTCCACATGCTGGTAGGTCCAATCAGTCCGGAAGATCCTTTAATATATTCCCTTTAATGTTATAAAGCATGGCACAATATAAATTATACCTTATATAAATTAGCTCAATATAGTGTATCACTACATGTACGTAAATATAAACATTTTAAACACAGAACATTACATACACACCTTCTCTTTGTCTACGGCAGTCCGACGTTTCTTGTACAAGATGTCATACTTTACGTATTTCTCAGCGAATGCCTCCAGGTGTTCCAATGACCACTTCTCGTCCATGGCTTCTGCAAGTTTTCTTATGCTTTTTATTCTTATAACCTCCTTGGTGTAAATACAAGCAACAGTCACGTTAGGCTAGCACACATTGATGATGTGACAAATATAATAGTATAAAATGATACTACAAATGTTTTTGCTGTAGAATTTAAAAAAATCTATGTGGTATTAAGGGCTTAATATAGCAGAAACTAGTATCCCTCAGTCATTCACGTTGACATTTTAGCAATTAGAGTTCATTTCAAGTCTAATAATCACGGCTGCCAGTAGTGCCATCAATCTAACTGAATAAAGTTTTAATCAACATATTTTTAATGGCATGAAGTGTGTGCATCTGTTGAAATTCTGTGTAATTTCTTTAAAAATATATAACGTCAGGCTGCGACATGAAAAACCACAAAAGTCTTATCGTAATTTAGTGGTAGGTGTGCATTGGGCAACGGTCGTGCGCGCGCGCTGCTTTATATAGGCTCGCCGCTCGTTGCTTTCAAAACACTGATGGTGGCGCCGTCATGCACGTGTTGTTTGTTTAGACAACGCTTGTCATACCGATGGTCGTATGACGTCACGCAGGTGTTGTTTTGCTGAGATGAGACATTTATCCCGACAAATACTTAATATTTAATTGAAAACATACTTGGTTGCTCATCTGGTATTTTTTCCGCATTTTGTTTTATCCTCTCCATGCTGCATATATTAGATGCAGATGTAATATTCTTTGTATTTTGTTTACATTGTCTTATTTCTTTTCTCCTCTGATTAAGTTCTTCTTTTTGTTTTGCTTGATATCTTTGATTACGTTCCTTTCTTAGTGTTGTATTGCCCACACTGTAATACATTTAAATTAATCTACATAATATACAAACAGACATGTCGTGACAGATTGATTTATGACTCTAGAGCCCAAACTACTGTAGCTAAAAATATATAATATGAACAGTGGATTTCTTTTATGACATAGGCGTTTACTACAGAAGGCTTTATAGATTTCCTGCCCTACAGGGGTTAAATATTGGTAAAAAGTTTATGTGGAAATCTGAAAAAGTGGTTTTAAACTTATTGGCTAGTAGTATGTAAAAGGATTTGAACATTTTTAGAAAATTAAATTCCATGTGGGTAATTAAAGGTATGCAAGTTGCTAGCTCGATAAGGCATGTATTAGAACTATTTAACTACTGGTTAGTTGTATAGATGAGTGCATGCGAAACTGATGATTTTATGTGTGACATTTTTTTAATTATGGCACAGTTACAAGCACCAGCTAGAAAAATAAACAAGTATGGATGAACGAAAAACACACTTGTGTTCTTGTACCTGTAGGGTGATAAGCTATACCTGTTGGTTGTGATTGATAAAAAAATTTTGCATTCAATCTAATTCTATCTAATATTGACTGAGCAATCAACTAGTCTAGAATAAATGTGACAAAAAGTTTGTATAAAAACACTTATTTTAATATATTAGGGGAAAGGCCGCTTGCAGATGTTTCAATTTCCCTTCGAATTATTTTTTTTTTAATTAACCTTTGGTGTCTTTGAGCATGAATGCGTTCTGCTGTTCTCTTTCTGTTTTCTGCTTGATAACGTTCGCGAAATATTCTACATCTCTCTGCATTTGTTGTAGGCATAATGATACCTAAAATGATATTAGCCTTTCTAATACAGGTTAGTGGATATAACTATATATACATATGTTTAAAAAAATAACATAAAATAGGCTCATTCCACAAAAAATATTACATTAATCTTTTTTGAATAATTTATCAGTGCAAGCTTCTCACAATTTATGTTTTTAACTAAATCTGAGCTTAAACTATTTCACAAGACTAACTTATCGATGCCAAAGGACGGAACTACTTATGCTACAATGAAATCAGAACAGCAGGATCCTTTATATGCCAGGTATTTTACATACATACATAAAATAGGTTCAGTTGTCAAGTAAGGAAACAAATGGGGTTATCATTTCCTTATACATTTTTGTTAGTTTGTTTATTTTAATATATGTTTAATAGTCACCTCGCCAATTCATTGCATGAACATATGACTTATCCTACAGTGAAGATTTATACTTAGGTTATATAGAATTAGTCTTTTTTATAAATAAAACACTAAGTTAGTTCACTAAAATAAAACAATTATATACATTGGATATTGGATAGACAGTATTATTCCGCTTAAATGCACAGTTAAAATATTACATGAATTTAGTTAGTTTTGAACATGAATTCAAAATTCGTAACTCAATTCGTATATTCGAAAACATTTAAGTACTTACTATGATCGGTTTCTGTATTATGCACTGTGGAGTCACTATTACGCGCATTAAACATATTGTTTTGCATTTCAAATAAATCCACGAACACCTTCAGTTGCAATATTTGCAAGAGACTTGATATCGTTTTCTATATTTTCTACTGATATTCACGATACTTTTGAGCGTTTGTTTTTGGAACACTTTAAAAATGTGCTTCATAACATGATGACAATATTCATAAGCGATCTGGCTAGGACGAGGATGCCTTGTAGGCTTCGTAATACGCAGGCGCAAAAACACAAATATACATTGTCCAATATGAAGAACTAATATTACAATTTTTTAATATACAAATATCACTTGACCCTGAGCAAGAACCTATTATGTGCAATCAGTGCATTAAGGATTTAAGGATAATAAGAATTATAATATTTTATTACAGTTATTGAAGTTGTGCTTTGCATTTGATTTGGATTTTTTTTTTTGGTGTCTGTTACTGTCAACTGACAGTTAGTGTGGTACGGATATTTACCAATAGTGATGTACATCAATGTGGATGATTCGATTTCAGTAAGAAATATATTAGCATCATAAGTGATGACTACTAATATTATAAGTAATAGCATAGCATAAGTAATGACTACTTCGGATTACATTACGAAAATGTTATGGAACGCTTAAAAGTATATTTGTACAATTGCTGTCCTCCTTTTATATATACATATTTTCGTTTATTATAATATTTTAGTAGTTATCCATGTCTTTTTGTTTTGATGTCGTCGCTGCATTGTGACTAGAAATTTTGTGATGAAATCGGTGGATGAAGAACTCGATTATTACGACAAATCGATTTAAAATTATCCAAATTATCGCTTTACCGTTAAGATGCAATGTACTTATGTTTACATTGCATTTTAACATAGGTATAACGATTGATTTTACATTTGAAACTTAAGCTGTTGTCAGTGGTAATCATTAAATACGGTTGGAAAAAAAGGCAAGTATAGTCAATAAATAATACAAGTTTATTGAACCTAGTTGTACACGGTGTTGCCTTCAGCGATCGCTCTTTATACAAAGTTTAATTACAAAATCCATTTAGAAACATACTCTAAACAATTACGTACAAAATTATAATAATTACAATTACAGTAGAGAGAAAATTTCGAATAAATATCCAGTCTCTTGTTGGTGGGAACATAACCTAGCGCGTATAGCAGCCTTCACTCGAACGAATGCGGCGACCGATGATAGCATTATGAAACTGTTGCAGAAAAGTTGAAAGGTTGATATAACTACGGTAGAGTCTCACTAATTCGGAACTTGAGTGCTTCGTCCTCCGCAGGTCCACCCTCGGCCCATGACTTACCTCCCGCTCCCCAAACCCGCCTCGGTAAGAAAACAGACCTCGCTGAAAGACCGTTTAAAAAATCATTAAAATAGAAATACGTTAGATATGTGATCAAAAGTCATTCTATATTTTTTTTATGATTTGGATCCATTTTTTATACAAGCCAGCACTCCAAACATCTCAATAATCCGGAACTTCGTGGTTTTCAAAAAACCGGGTTAGCGAGACCGTACCGTAATATAAAAAGATATTGTTAATGGATAACTTTGTATTATCTTTGACAATATTCGCGATTTGGTAAAGTTTTTCCATACATTATACAGTTATACGGAGAAAATTTTGCAATAAATATAAATTGGTGATATTTTTTATTCATCTACTTTATTTGTTTAAAGATATCGTCAGTCGCCGTTATATTACACCAATAAAAAAAATACTAAAACATACAAAAATCAGTCTAATAGTTTCTCTTATTAACTAATAATAATTATAATAATCATAAAAATACAAAGCAATCGAATACCGTCACAAGTAACCAAACTGGTCAGCACTACGGGAGAGTGCAGGGATCTCCGGGTCTTCCTTTCCAGTAAAACGGTATTTTAGAAAAAAAACATACATTTTTAATCACAAATGACGGTATTCGTTTGCAAATCACTACAAAAATGAACCCCGTATTTATACGTCAATAATCAAAATTCACTTAAACTTTTACACCAGCGTAAAAATAGATGTTCAATCTAAAATCATAATATAGTGATTTTAATTCAGAGAATTGTTCAATGGAAGAAAATATAATATGTCGGTAGGTGAGTGGCAATTTATGTTAAAAATAAATGTTATTAATTGAGCGTCATATTATTAACTGTCTTATTATGGTATCCAGCTATCTGTTCTATGCCGTCATGCTACATTTATCAATTTTTGTCTAAATAGACATTGCACTGTGAAGGACGTTATTATTAGTTTCTGTATGCACATAACAATCATAGGCAGAATAAGTAATGTTTATTTTAATGAGTGTAGGTACTTTTTTACTATGATTCTTTTGCAATAAAGTTAAATAGGATTCAGCTATTATTAACGAGCTATGCAGTTTTGGAACTATTAAGCTAGATGATGTTTTAACGCAGTCCTATAATAATTAAATGCTAATAATTAGTTTATACACAGATTTACGTCATAAAATAAACTCCTTAAAAATAAACAGATGATAAAATATGGAGATGTTGAATTGAGCTTCGAAAAGAAAATTCTTTTGATACTGCAATAAGTATCTGATCGTTGTTATGATTGGGATGAGGAATTATCGGTTGATTTCATTTCACGCTAACAAACCTGATTTTGAGGAACGTCGCCACAGAACATATAAATCTTTTTTTGTATTTTCCTCAAATATCAGTCATTGAACGGGCACTTTACTAAGGAATTTTAAATGTACTTTAAACAATCAATTCAACTCTTGCGCAATTCCAGCGTTTGTTCGCATCTTAACTAGTAATTACAATATAATAATAAGGAATAGAAAAATATTAAACAAGGTTATATTTACACGGGACAGTGTCGAAGTGTCTCCTATTGGAATAGGTAGAAAATGGGTACATCTGGGTGCTTTTGAACAGTTGCTTTTGCAACACGTTTTAACCTTAATAACCGTTAATAATCTTAACTGCCAGTGACTAGGTGTTTTAGGTTTCTGCGATGGCCGTTGATGTTTGAAAATGTATATCACTAAACGATACTGTGCTTACATTAGTTTTTAATATTGTAACTTCAAATTTGACACAGTCTGTATGTCAAAGGTGATGATTTCTACCTACTGCAACGTTTTGAGAGACTTGATAGCATGTAATGCAACATAAGAAACATAATTGCTAGATTGAACAGAACTTTAATTGTGACACCAATGGGCAGTTTTTGTTGTGGAAACCGAAAAAGTACAAAGGCTAGACTTGGAAAATCGGATAAGTCACTGAACTCAAATATTAATTCAGTTTGTTTAATTGTAAGGTCTGTACCAAATTCTCGCACAAACTGTAGACTAAGGTGTGACACCACTTTGGATATTTATGTTATTATATACAGCGGCGTAAAAGTCCATTGTTAATTTTGCTTTGGCCCACGCTGCCAAATTGGAGATGAACCGAAATTTGTAGTTCATTACTATAGTACAATTCCCTTCGACAAATCCACTGTCATGGTTATTTCCGTCGTCATAGAAGACAATACGAAAATCCGAGCAAGTGATACTGAGTCTTATGTCTAGCGCATTAGGGTACAAAATATTTACAGTGACCGAGTGCATTTAAATCTAAAGACAACGATGAGACTGGTTTACTGATACTCGTTGCGATTGTACAGTAATATTCTTTTTTAAAATAAATAAAACATGCGAAATGTTATACGAAGTTAGGAACTTACAACTTAATATATGTATAAAGAAATGAAGAAATTATGTGCTACCGTAATTGAAAATGTCCTAATTTGTATAAATGATAATTCATAGCGTGGTATCTCTAACGGGCGCACAAAGAGCTGTAATTAATAAGAAAATTTCATTTTCATTTATAAATTCACAGTGAGGTGGTTCCTGAACTGCGTTCGTAACGTCAATACGAAACTGCGGAAATCTTACTTTAAAAAATAAAATTTAAATTTAAAAAATGAATATTATTTGCAGAATCGCATCGAACCAATAAACAACACACCGGCATACAAAAAACTGTACTGCACAGTACAAAACACTAGGGCGTATAAAATTTATTACATATTTCGATAATTGTTAATCAATTAATTAATTATATTACAAAAATACCCCACCGCTGGCGGGGTGTTACTTCTTACGTAGTTTATATATTACGGTTAACAATCAAAACTACTAATTATACATTCTAACCGGTTAACCATGAAACTGTTTAATGAAATTTGTTACTCTTTCAAAAGTGCTCTATTTATTAATACTTTCACTATTAATAACAATTTTTTTATTTTCGAACCGTGCCCAATACACTAAGAACTAATCAGAGACAATTTAATCGTGTATAATATCAGTTCTCAATTGCGACTAAATTGGTAATAACCGGTTAGAATGCATGTAAACGATTCATGTTGACAGTAAGATGCGGCGCGGTGTAGCCCATGTTACGTTGGTATGAGAAAAAATGTATTCTTAACATCATTATTTGAATAGCATGAGTTTTACTTGTAGCGTTATGTTAAAAACATTACAGGTAATCATCAAAATTGGTCCTTCGAGCCGGATAATTGATTAAGTTACTATTCTTTTATTAAAGGCAGAAATAATTATAAAGCATTCTTGTAGTCTTGTAACATGAAACACAATCCCTTGTTAACGTAACATGATTGCACTACCGCCATACAAAATCTTACTTAACTGGCTATTTGACTAGCTCTTTACAAGTTCAGTAGAGTTGCATCCTTATGATGCAGCTAATAGAGCCTATATTCTCGTAACGAACTTTACATTTCCTGATCTTGAGCATGGGTCTGAAGAAATCGTGTTTGCTTCAGAAATTCTAAAATATGAATAACAAAATGCTATGAACTGCAGAAACTAGTAAAATTGAAAAGTCGCCAACCATTTTTACAATAGAAATGTATACCGTATTATACGTTGAAAACTTTTTCAATTCAAAAATTTTATTTAAAAGTTTATTTACGAATATTAAGTCGAGTTACGTGACAAATTTTATTTTATAAGGAATACAAAACTTTGGTGCCATGTAAAGTAGCAAGAAAATTTTACAATAACTCCTTCCCTTCGTTTACATTCAATAATTTAATATTTAATTTAATTCGTTAAATTCTTCTAAATTAGTTTCATGGCTCATTTACATATCACTTATGATGTTCAATGAATCGAAAATGTAAGTAAATGGCCTGCTGGCGCCACGTCATACCGTCCAGCATGTTTCATTCGATAATAGAAGAATAATGACTGGAACGATTCGCTACGGATGGACACCAGAAGTGATAATAAATAAGCCTCTAACGTCTCGGTTACAAAAGTTAAATATGGCATAAAAAGTATATTTTCTTAGGCTTCACTTGATAGTTTTGATTCAATAAGGAGTGAGTATTAGGCCTTGATAATCGAGAATTACATTTATTATTAGTTTTGGTTGTCTTCAATGGCGATTTAGACCATGTAACATTCACAATATGTTCAACTAACATGTAAAGATTTTGTTCTTATAGTGCAGGGGGTCGTTCTGCGTAGGGATAACTATGAGCGACATGGCCAGGAGCCATCGCCGTGTAGAAGAGTCGATATTCTCTGAGATATTCTCGAACCATCCTACTACAGAGGTCGCTTGTGTCGGTTTAGTCGAAGTGTCTGTCGGCTGGCGATCGGCTCGCGCGTGCCCTAGCAGTGGAACTGCTGTTGCGTGATCGCCGAAAGGTCCTTCATCAGCCCTTCGAGGTTCTGCATCTCGCGGTGCAGCCGCTCCGTGGAGCGCGACGGCGTTAGCGGCTCCAGCTCGCTCGAGCAGTGCGCCACGCCGCCACCTGACGGGGGAAACAATATTTAACGCACGGAAACTCACATAATGTGCCATGTGCAAATTAGACGTATAATGTAAACCGAATAATTAATTTGAATGGAAGATTCAAACGTAACAGAGAGAAGCGTAACGCTTTTTACTTACGTGACGGAAATGTATAAATGAAAACTAAATGTAGTACAGAAAAACGATCTAAATCTCCGTATTGAATAAAATTCGGACAGGACTCCTCAAACAAGAACAAGAAACAGTTATATAATTACCAATGTGTGCCATAAAAATTGTTTTTTTACGGATTTTTAAGATGAAGAAAGCAAAATGCAGTGGATTCCAAAAAAAATACGACTTTGCTTACCTAACTGCAGTCTATTGGGAATGTGTCCTGGCGAAGAGTTCGCGCTTTTCTTGTATGGCGAAGTCTCCCTTGCACTGCCACCTGAAAAATAATTGGAATATCATATAGGCTGTCTATAGCTATACTATCCTGCTACTAACAATGGGATACATGTCAATATTTGTTCCTGATACATAGATTATTGCGGTAAGTGTCTCAACTACTGCCCATGTTCACACATGGGGGCTTTCCCCTTGGTGCGTTTTGTAATAGAGTAGTTTGTTTTCCTTTGTACGTGTGGGTGTTTAAATTGTATATAACGATTGACTTGCGATTAGTACAGTCGCTATACGCAAGTGCGCAAGAATGTGGTGTGTGATCGCGTACCCTTGGCGCTGGCGCAGTCTGGCGTATCGTGGAGGGCGAAGCTGTGCAGCGGAGCGCACGCGCGGCGCTGCAGCGAGCCGCCCGCCGCGCCGCCCGCCCCCGCCCCCGCCGCCGCCGCGCCCGCGCCCGCCTCGCTGCCCAATGAGTCGCGGCTGCACCGACGACATAGATGCTTTTATTCATATTACATTAACACAGCGAGGCAATCGCAATAAGAAAGGGCGATTTCTTGAAATGATTAAGTAGTAGTGTATGATTGCATTGATTCCGTATCGCGACAGAAGCCGTGTAAAATCCTGATACAGCGGCGAAATTATCCGACATGCGATAGCATCGCGACTGTTATGTGGACTTAATGCAGCTGTGTCGCTGCAAGAAAGCCCCGTGGGCGGTCTCTATCCGACTACATAAGCGGATGGACTCACTGTGTGTAATGGCCCAGCGGCTCATAGGCGACGTAGTGTCCTCGTTCCCGCTCGCGCGAGGCGCACGCGTACACGTCGGAGCCGCCGGGCACGCCGCCGCCGCCCGGCGCCGAGCACGCCGCGCCCAGGGGACACGTGCCGGAACCGCCTGCGAACATATTTGGAATTAACTAAAATATCAGAATCATCACTACGTATAAACCGCTGATTAATAGTTATGTCTATGAATACATGAGGTAACTCGTGGGACTATGAGGCATTAACAATATAGTAAGCTCACAAGGGGCGGGCGGCGGCAGCGGCGCGTGCAGCGACGCCAGCGACGACTGCGGGGAGCCCAGCGGCGCCACGCCCGCCAGCAGCGGCGTGCTCTGTATACAGACACACACTTCAATAGTGGTCATCGCCGCATTACACAATGTCTTTGCTATAAATATTTAAAATTCTACCTATTTTATTTCTTTTAATACTCATAATGATGCGTAGGACAGTAATGGAAGTATCCAAGACACCATATACCTTCGTTCTCTTTAAAATATGTATAATCAAATTTCATTACACTAGGCCAACGGGTAACGTTTTACTTTGGATTTTATTACTTATTTGTAACTGTACAATATGAAATTATTGTACAATTACAAATAAGAATTGACTCACCTGGTCGGGCATGTGCCGCCTCCGTTCGCACGTCGAAGCGCAGCCTACGCCCACTCCCACACCCATACCCGTCATCGCTGCAACAATGAGTCTAATAAATATTTATATAACTGCTAATTTATAATGAGTTCTACATGAAAGATATTCATAGGGGTTTAACGATCGATTAGAAGCAAAAAAAGCTAAGAAAAAAGTTAAATAATAAATGAATGAGCAAAACAGCTGAAAAAAAACATAAGAAACCTAAATATTCGGAGCGAAAATCGTTCCGATCGCAGCGGCGGCAGGCGGGCAGCGCGAGCGGCGCGGGCGGCGCGGGCGACGCGCGCAGCACGGCCGTGTCGTCGCTGCCGCTGCCGGCGCACGACGGCGAGCGGCGCGACTCTAGCGACGATACCCCGTTGATAATGTGCAAAGCAAATGATAAAGGGTGCCACGTAGCCTAGACACTAGTTTTCTAATCTAAATAAACATACTTTTGTTTATGTATAATGTATGATATCACACTTATAGAGCTGAAACATGTGATAAACATAAAAATGATCACTAAACGAGGAACGACGCGAGGCGAAACTGATACGGTTACGCAATGAAAAGTGAAAGTTTCGACCGATATTCGTGATGCTTCCGTGGCGGCTGCGACATTGATCATCGCAGCTGTTCGATATGTAGTTTGAAAGAAAATCTCGAATAATGAAGGCGTCGAATAAAATAAGGTACTGACCGACGTAGGTGGGCACCATGCGGCGGTCGAGCGAGTGCAGGTGCGCGGGCGCGTGCGGCCCGTGGCGCGCCGGCTCGTACTCCACGGGCGGCGCGCGCGTCAGCGTCAGCGTGGACGACACCAGCGCGCTGGGCCCGTCCACGCTGCCCGCCGAGACTGAACAAACAAAATGATCATGTTAAAAAAGATCAAGACGAAATAGTAGCAGAACATATTTCAAATGCAAGAATTTTATTACACTCTCATGTTTTTTATCAACAGGGACGCTTGTTTAACACCATAACGGTGCACGTGGACTTCATACATTTTAGACAATTTCTCATTCATAATAATATTACTGATGTTTCTTTACCCGAAATAGCGACTGACATTTAATTATTTTTAGTGTTAAAACATTTTCATTGGAGCCTCTAGAGGGCAACGGGCACTTACTCAATTTATTTGTAGAGAGTAGATGCAACGAGAGAATAAGCTGATGTGCTATAGCTTGTATTTTTCGTATCACTATTAACCACAAAACAATAAATTTACCGCAGAAACGCAACTGACACGCTGCGTTGTTTTCTAAAGGATAATGTTATTTTTTGTAAATAGGCTTGAAGGCGATACTGTTACTTTAGAAATTATATTTATAAAAAAAAGTAATAACAATTAGTTTGTCATAGTAGGAATACTACAAAACGTCGCCCTCCAGCCTATTTTAAGACATGAAGATTACTTTTACTGGCAGAGCTGTGGAGACTTTTGTCGATGTGCTTGAGCTCCATTTGATCGTGATGAATCCACAGGTCGGGCGGCTTGATGGCCGCGGACGCGGACGCTTTCTGATACGTGCTGTAAAGTAAAAAACAGCTAGTGAGAGAAGATAATGCTCTCACTATAAAGACAAATGGAATCTTACAATAATTCAATTGCACTGTTATCGGTTAGTTTGTGTGTTTTTCTTTTCGCAATTAAACAAATAGTTTTGAAAGCATGCTACACCTTAGAAGGATCTGCGCATGTTTACGTGCGCCATGTACATATGTAGGGGCCCGTAACATGCATCGTCGGTACCTGGTGTGCGGCTCGAGCGGCGAGTGCGCGCGCCGGCAGCACAGCGACAGCGCGAGCGCGGCCGCCAGCGCCAGCACGGCGCACGCGCCGCCCGCGCTCGCCCACAGCCACGCCGACGTGGCGCCCGCCAGCCCGCCGCCCTCGCCGGACTCTGACCGCGTTACCGTTACATCAACTCCTTCATATAATATTTATGGCCAGGTACGGGTCGCTTGCACTACTTTTACCGATTGAAAATCGACAAAGTCTTTTGTGGACGACTGTGTTATTTCGTAAACCGAAATATACGAGTAGATGAACTCACCCATAGCAGTAGTATAGGCGATGGGCGCGCTGAACGGTCCCAGACCCTTACTATTCCTGGCCTGTATCTTGAAGAGGTAGTTGGTCCGCGGGCGCAGGCGGTCGACGCGGGCGCGCGCGCGCTCGCCCACCACCGCCACCGCGGTCCACTCCTCGGCCGCGCCCGGCGACCCGGTGCGCTGCACCGCGTACATTATTACGTAGCCTGGGGAGGTATGTCCATATTAATTTTTTTCTTTATATAACTTAACAGACTTTTATTATATCCAAGAAAATACCTAAGTGGTTAAAAATCATTATAAGTATCAACTAACATTGATTAATAGTCCTGGTAACGGACACTAACGGTTATTCTCCTACAATCCTGTGCTAGGCTACTTGCAAAAGTAGGGAGGCAGCAGAAAATTTTGAGTTACTTTCTCATTTGATATCCACTTTACATATTTAAGTTGCGTTATGATCATTGTGAGCCAAGCTGTTATTACGCCAGTCGGCGATACGATACTAACCGGTGATGACGCCGTTGGGTCGCTGCGGCGGCGCCCACGACAGGTCGACGGCGCGCGCGCGCGGCGCCGCGGCGGACGCGCGCAGCTCGCGCGGCGCAGACGCCGGCGCCGCCTCCAGCGTC
>DWQT01001860.1:0-15523 GCA_018244895.1 Myscelus amystis hages
GCAATCTACATATACAGTAACATAAAACAATCAATTCATCAAAAAGCCACAAAAATGTTTACAACACCTGACACAAAAAAGACACTTACCTTCCATTTCCGTTATTACACGTGGATAATCACTTTATACACACTAAAACGAAATATTCGATCGTTTAAGCTGGGTTTTGGGTGACGACTAAACATATAACACGTGGAAACAGGAAAAAAAACGATAAGATACAATTCATGGCGGATGGCACCACAGTGGTGCCACCAAAGTCCCTGGCGTTAGGCACCACCGTGGAGCCATGAAATATTTGTTTGACGCCAGGCGTAAAAGTTTGTCCAAAACACCGCCGCATTGAATCGGTTAAAGGAACGAAAGTCAACAATTTCGCAATCTCTAATACTGTCATGGGGTAAAAGATATTTTATATCAAAGAACATTTTACAGCTGAGCTAGGAGCAAATGAAACATGTACGTGAGAAGTGAAAATTTACATTTGGAAAGTTTTCGTCAAAATATCCTTGCTTAACTTTGTAATTCAATTCGGATGCAATGGAAACACGATACTAATGCTGTGTACGTTATTTTCACGGAATCTTGGCAGATGGTATGATATTCTTGACGTCGGTGCCAATGTGCGGCGCGGTGGAGCGCAAGGGCCCTCTGCAGCCAACACTCCCAACCCCATTCCGGCGCCAGGATCTGGCGGCTTGCATCGCGTCACTGCTATCTAACGATGTTATGCAATATTTGATTTTTTAACCTATTTTCATCAGCCAGTGGCATATCGTGATATGGCGATTGATTTAACGTTGCTAAACCCAACCAAACTTCTGGTTACTTTTTAATTTAAACGATATATTTCATTTCTGTATCGTTTATTAATACTGCATAGAAGCAACATCAAGAATTCTATTCTAAGTTTTTCGTTAACGGATACAATGGAAATCTCATTGTTATGTTACTGCAAAATGTTTGATTCCACTGCGAATTGTCACCATTTCACTAATCTATCTTAAATCTTGGCTATTTTCATTGAAAACGAAGAGTAACGTTTCGTTCATTTTATTGTTTGCAGCTTGAATTGGTCTACGAAAAGCATCAGCGATGCCTCTAAAGCGGTCAAACAGTGGTGTGTATGTTTGTATTTACCTGTTGTATTCGTTGAAATGCAACTGGCGTGTTTCTAGCAACGAATGCATCTGAATTAATAGCGCGAGCAAATCACCACCACCTACTTACTGCCACTGAGTCGTATTTACTCTCTTATAAGATCGCCGTTATCCAAATTATGCTCATATCACAAACACTTCCCGACTCGCATACGACTGTGAATTCAAGGAAATTATTATCATCATTCCTATTTGCTTTAGATGATGTTGTGTTGTGACGTGGTAACTGTAGTTTCGGTATGACTTTAGTGTTTTATTTCTTGTTTAGCTCCTTTTGTTACTGTATGATGAAGAAAATATGAAAATGTTTATTAATTCATAAAATTTGTGATATTTTTTTGCGTTTTCGTTGGCTTTAAACGTTTGATGATTGTCGATGGTGAATACTTGATGCCTTATTAATGAAGCTCATTTCTGATACGTATGATAACAGCGATTGACAGTAGAATTGTAATAACGACGAAGAAAATAGCGAAACGTATAGAGTTGAACTCGTTTCACGTGTATCACTGGTCGGAAAACAGTGGGCGGGCATCCTTCGGGGCGTCACAGAAGCGTGAGTTGCGCATTGTGCGACTGCAGGTGAACGCGACGCGGGGCGCACGCTCCATTGGAAATGGGGTCACACGAGACGCGTCCAGACGCCACGCCGCGCGCCGCCGGGACGCCGCCCGCGGCCCGGCCACCGTGCCAGTCAATTGAAACACATTGGACGTCGGACGCACGGCTCCTTTGTCCTTCCACGTTTCCGCCGATGCGCCGTCCCGGTGTTGTGCAAACAATGAACCTTATTGCCATCTAGATGCTCCATTAAGATTTCCAGTTGCGTGGGTCACGTACTTTTCACTTTTTACGTTTTCACTACCCACTACGTCTTTAACAGTATAATGACTTTGACTTTCACATTTTGACTTCTTTTACTTACAACCTTATTTTTTCTATTCGTTCCCTAGTTTAGCCTTTAAGATAAGATTCGCGGTTAGCTAAAGTACAATGGAAACGATATGATTCACTTTTGTATAAAGTCGAAGTATCGTGTTAAGTCTTATTTGAGGCTCATATGAAAAAGAACATTTTGAGCATTTGCATCATATACATATAACTAGATATACTCTGAGTAAAACATATTCTTACTTCGTTTTCAATATACCAAAAAAATATCTAACGCTTATTTTATTTTGAGGATTATCTTGAGCCGCGCGACGCCTAGTATAATGTATTCGGCGGCGCTGCAAGGTCGAACGGAACACACTAATTATGATGGTTAATAAATTGGATTCGACTACGATCAGACTATTCGATACATATACAGGCGGAGTACTCGCGTGGTGTTAACGATCTATGCGCACACGTTCCGGCTTTTTTACTTGATGAAACAGCTAAAAAAATAACAATCATGGGAAGAAAAAATTCTGAAATGACTAATTATAAAATCGGTGTACCTATATCGTTAAGTAACTGTTTATACGCAAACAGTTTAATCAACTCGATTGTTGGCAAACGAGAATATTTTTCATTTCAAAAGGCTTTTTATTCATTGAGTATTATTAAGTGACTGTTAATAGTACTTAAATTTATAATCATCATATTTTATGATAAGACCGTTATTAAAAGGTCATACATACATTGTATTTATTGCCTCACAATTTCACCCCGGCACGTCCAAATTTACGTTACCTACATTTGAAGGTTAATTAGTAGCTTGGCACAATTTTTTTTACAATCATTAAAGTGAATATTTATTTCTCTGTTGTGTTTTTCGCGACAATCTAAACCCAGCGAGACACTTTTACGCAGGCACGTAGATAGGAGGCTAATCGATTAGGCCCATACAAACGTATCCGTTTGCGTTCAGTGAAGCCGTTTCTATTTCAATGGTCTTTATTTTCTCATCTTTCGACATTATTGTGATCCTAATCAGAATTATGTATTGGATCTTTTTATTTTCCAAAGCGTTCGTGTTTTGTGTCACGGTGTTATTTCTCCATGTGTCCTTGGTTTGTAACTCTATTTTACTCTTTAACTATACATTACCCAATGTGGGAAATATTTCTCAACATCATCGACATCGTCGCGTGTAACGTATCATTGAGTATTGTATTTGTTCTTGAAACGTGTTATGCAACGATGTACTGAGTGTAGTAAACAGTATGCTTTACCGGGCGGCTCTAATCGAGCCTCGTTAACATCGTGTACCTACGTAAGCGTCGTAATGAATCTAGTGTGTCTCGTTTTTATATGATCAATTGAGTTCGACTCCCAAGGCCGCGTGCACGTCTCTAGGCAATCAGCTCGCATCGATCACAAATCTGTTTACATCGTCGATCTCTTCCCCATACACCTGTAGAATAATAGCTATCTATGTTCATAAGTAATCGAAACGTGCATGATATACAATATGTTGAACTAAATTTAAGGTCACATCCTCAATATTTTTAACATCAGTAACATGACCGGCTTCGCGCTCCTAATTGGCTTAAACGTCATCAATGCCACAGTTGTAACTAATATTCTTCTTAGCATATCAATTACATTTTAAAATTGTGGCATCACTTAATGCGGAGATCTCAATAAATTCTATTCGTATATTTACATCGTCAATCATCGTCGTCTACACATTGTCAATATACTCTACGATGTTGAATTATTGCAATAATAAAAAGCGGAATCTAGTTTAATAGTGTTGCTTCCGACTTCACTGTCCTTATTGGAAACATAGGCAGTACAATCGATTTAATGTTAATGTTTGTACTCCTGTGTCTGCTAGAAGCCACCTTCAACTGATGCAATCGCATCGGCAGCTCGTTAATTAACGACCTATTGACCAATACCGTCACATGGAAATACAACGTTCGCCACACGCACGACCATCGCGACTGACATCAGCACAGTTTCTCGAAGGTGTGGCTTCCGAACATACTTGTACATACGCAAATGATATACGCACCTCACACTGACTCATGCAGTTGAGATTATTTCTTAACTAGTCACTAAAGGCAAATGTGCCTGTAATGTTAGCTTCTGCTCTCTGTCCTTCATCGGCAAACTTACACATCTGTCGGGTCTACATGTTTAATCAGAGTACATTTTCTGTCTTCTACCATAACTCTTTTTCAAGCATGAATCAGGGGATACTGCGTTTTGAAAAGTTTTACTGTTTCCAAGATCCAAGCGATTGGCTTTTAATAATTGTGACTATATTTCTTGTTGACGTTATCATCGATTTCGAAACGCAGTATCCCTGGGGCCATTCGGCGCGATCATTAAGAACCATTTTCAATCCGCAGCCGTGGAGCCCACGTACCACTTCAAGGTTCTGGTCCCGTCCATGGTGGCGGGCGCCATCATCGGCAAGGGCGGCGAGACCATCGCCCAGTTGCAGAAGGACACTGGCGCACGGGTGAAGATGTCCAAGTCTCACGACTTCTATCCGGGTAAGTGAATATCAATTATATCAGAATTATGTAGTCAAGTCATGATCAAATTTGCAGATCCTATTGGGCTTCGTGATCGAACACATCGGTATTGGATGTCGGACAATTTATGAGCTTTTTAATATCCTGCGCTCAATTCTCAATATCTTTCTGTCTTTTAAAATAGCGCGCCTTTTAACTCTACGGTCGGTTCGAAAACGGGGCGTTAATATTAAGCAGACGCGGTTTTTTTTTCATTATGGCACTCGGGGAATTACTACGCAACCACTGCAATATTCAAGAAGCATACATTGACCCAGTTATGTCAGGATTGAAACACAGTAGACGCCCAAGACGCGCTTTGTTCGCGTTATAAAAGGCCTACTTAGCTGACTTAGCCTCGCGCACGCCGACGCCACGAGCAACTGCCTCGTAGCCGTATTGTGTGTGTTTCATTGAAAAAAGGCACATTATAGAAAATTTGTTTCATTGAAAACTCGACTCGAGAATAAAGAGAGTTTGCCAAACGACTGTAATTAATTATAACATGATACGGATAACGTTCCAAGTTTAAAAATGAACGAATAACAGAAATTACCGTAACGTTTCCAAAACTTGGGAAACGGCCCGCGTACATCAATTACTACGGTTTGTTAAATTAAAAGCAACCTTACATTGAAATGAGTGATAGAGTACCGCCCGTGAAAAATGATTTTCGTGATACGAACAAAATTTTTTATCAACATTTTGTGAACGGAAGGTGTCGACTATCGAGTGCTACATGGAACGTTGGCCCGTGTCGTATCCTTTCCGAGGCGGCGATGCGCGACGACGCTTCCGATTTGAAGGCTGGCGATATATCAACCGTCGCGACCGGTTGTGTCGCGGCAATGACAACTGGACGGTAAAAGGACGTCTAACGACAGCGCGTGTATGTAATAGATACATGACCGCACTGCGAACGCCCTGCGCCAGTCCGCCGCCGCTCTCATAAATCACGGTATCGCGTCGGTCATCTTGGCTTACATCACGTACATTTTTGTTAAAATGCGACTAGGTGTGTCAAGGTCTCCCGGACGCGAGACCTTCGATTTACACAATCATTTCGCCAGTTAGATCACACCCGGCCGCGCCGCCGCTCAGAATGTGTTTTATACTATTCATATTTTTATATTTCCCCGACACGTTTCGTAATTTCGTTTAAGGATGCTCTAATGGAATGATATCATCTGCCAATTGTGCCACGTTCGCGCTCTGTTGCAATTGTGAAGCTTCAAATTGAACAGTCGAGTGTTGTTAGTTTGCGGCGTTTTGTGTTCGAATGCGTGCGACCTTGCACCGATGCATTGTTTAGTTAGATGATACCAATTAGTGTACATTAACAATGCGATCCAGTTACAACTGTGGCGACACACTACGCACACGTACACAATACGGCCAGCGATAGCTATTTCCATTACCGAGACCGGCTTCCTGGTCTGGGATTAGGATGTCGCTATTAAAATATATTCGGGTTATCGCGGGGCGTCGACTGTATGTATGTATGGGTATGGGCCAAAAAAATTGCTTCATTAAAACTGCGAATATAACGATAGTATGGAAGTGGGCTAGTTATATTTGCATCTGGGGCGGTGGGCGAGGGACACAATGGGAGCGCGGGCGGGAACCGGGAGCATAATAGGGGCTCCGCTGACTCTGGCGTCGCGAACGCAAAGTTAATCCGAGAATCATACGCGGTACAGTTTCAATGTTAGTGGGCCGTCGCTTCCACCGATGCTCTCCGAAACTGTGTCATCGACCACGTTTGGCGCTTTTTGCCGATACACGAAAACAGTGACACAACATCAAATTTTACAAGTTCCTTTTAAATGTCACAGCCGGTGCCACCGCGGTATAACACTTGAAATGCGGATACGTGATAAGTTCACTTGTTTGTATATTTCAATGTTGGCGTCGGCGTTAATTTGCGTACATTTGAAGTGAACACGTCGAACGTACGAACGTACGCCGGCGTCCTTCGGGGCGGCAGTAATTAATTTCTAAATGCGGCCTTAATAGCTTGCCTTGTGACGACTTAGTACGGTCCGCTTTACATTCCATTCAAAAATATGTGTCCGTACCCGGCGGGTCGTCGCTCGCGGGCCGGCTCGCAGCCCGCGCCGGCGGTCCTTGAACGACTGTGGCAGTGATTCTGTCGCTATTCTCGTCGGCCCCGCGTGTAGCCTCTATTATTCAATATAAGACATCGATCGGTCGCGTCGCTTATTCAATACTCGAAGGTGTTTCGAGGCTTCGCTGTAAGCTTATTAGTGGTTTCTTTTTCTCTGCGAGGAAACTAATTTTGTACAAAAAATACCTGATATTTCACCTGATACGGTATGAATACCACGAGGCTCACATAGAAACGCAATATATAAAATGGGGTAACTAAAGGGGCGGAAAAAGCAGATATGAATAAATTATATTTTTGATAAACTGTACGTGATGAGATTTAATGAAACGGAATGAAACTGTATAACGATATTATTAGCAAGACAAACTACAAGATATCATATTAAGAAACGGGCGACAAACTTGCTAGGAGTGATTCTTTCAATCCGGACGAGCCTCCTCGATACATTCGTCGCGAGAACGCTGCGGTGACGTCACTCCAACGAAAATAAAAGTGATTCAGTTGGTATATTGTGTATAGTGTGGCCGCTACAGTAAAATTGAATACAATAAACCCGTATTCACTTCAGTGAAAACAAAGGCGTTTCTAATATTTTCGAGATTAAAGATTCATGTGACTGGAATCTGCAGATGCCATAAATTATGTAGATGACCTAAACAGATGTGCATTGAATTTAAATTTAGTGGGGCGTGAGTTGTTATGCCTAGAAATGTATTTCGTTTGGTCACCATTCAAGATGCTGTCTCTTTTGACGTGCGGTTTGAAAAAATCTATAACTGCGACTAGCTTAAAATGCCCTGCTCTGATTTTGTATAAATATAGGCGCAAGTAAATCAAGTTATCGTTAAAAAGTTTTGAAATTTCATTAACCGAGTTACTGCAATTCTTGCTACAAGATTGCATTGACTGCTAATTGTGTTTCGTTTGAAGCTATCGTCCGACTTGACGTTGAGTATAAAAAGCTTACGTCGTGAACACGTGGGAAGGCGGTTGGGCTCGGAGGCTTCCCGGGTGGTACATCGCGTCAGCTCGGAACATTTGTACTTGATTTACTAACAATAAATGCTCGCGTTCCTCGCGTGCGTTTCGTTTGTTTCCCACGATAATGGATACTTGACATTCTCCTATAGTGATGGCTTTGTTTAATTCCATTCAACATTCTATACCGACCGTAATATGTTACAGACTTGCCACATTCTGTTTACGATAAAAGTAGCCGCTGATAAACTGTAATGCCTTAACCCATTTAGAAACATTTCTTATCTAAATACTGTTCACTGTATTAACGTGCGATTGTTACTTGTGCGTGATAATGTAAATTATATTTAGCGGGGTTAAATTGTTTGGAAATTTGTGAAATGTCTACTTTTATTAATACTCCATTTTAAATGATTGATATCTGTGATATTGGGTACTATAACAATTTTATTGTATTAGAATTGTACGAGGGAAATTCCAATAAGTCCTTCTATGGTACTCATAATAACTTGTTTCATATTAACCTCGGGTTGTGGTCGATGATAAAATGAACATAGGGAAGCGTTTTCTCATCCAAGTAGGTTCTTTCGGTTGGGTTCGTTCTATGAAAAACTTTTGTAATATTAGTTGATAGTTACTAATAAACAAAACTGTGCCAACGGATCCGCCCCTCAGCATAATTATGTGTCACGTCAGCGCCATCTGTCAGGACGCAGCGGCACGCAATTACCGGTGTTCGTACTGTCTATTTAGGGGTCATTTCGGCATTCGCATCGCTATCGGACGGTGTAAGCGTGCAAGTCGCTTTACGGGCGAGCGGCACGATTTTGGCTAATGTTGCGTATTGAAACTATGTGGATGTGGCATGGTACAATTGCTAGGTTTGGAGCTAATTTGTCGGCGAGCTCGTTAGTATCGATTGCGAGGCGAGACGTTTGATAGCACGCGCCGCGCCACCCACTGCTCCTTCGGCGAGTCGTAAACGTGATTGAACGGGCGCCACAACGAACGCATTACTTTAAGAGCTATACAATCTTGCATTTTGTCGTTATTGTTGCACAACGGGAGCGGTTGTATTGTTGAAAATGAAGAGTTATTTAAATGAAACACAACTGAGTACAACTATTTCACAGTGGACGCTGCACAATGGGACCGGATGAATGTGACCTCTCACGTCGCCCGAGGGTCTCTTAATCTGGGTTTGTTATATTTTTGTATTATCATCAGCAGTCATCTGTGAACGGTGCATTCAGTTCGCGGGGAAACGACGGTTTTTGGTTCACTACGGCGCTTTTGTTGACCATAATTTTTTAGTACTATTCAGTAACAATCAACAATGTAACTACTACACTTATCTCATACAATTGGGGTATGTAACCGTATAAAGTCAACAAAGTTACGTATAATAGAAAACGCAGCGTCTTTTATCTTGTCTTTTATATCATTTCATTCAAAATGTAACGAACGAGAAACAGATATAATGACCGAAGATGATCGCGACGCAGTTGAAGCGATCTACGAGGCGAAGAGTGTTTCTTTGAGAATTCTTTGAGAGAGAAGTCGGTTGAAGTTATCCATTAGCGGCGCGAGGCACTCTCCTCTCGGCCTCGGCGGGGCGTTCTCTTGGCACTTCACCGAACGTCCGCCGCGAGTGCATAGTGCGCGTACACATATCGATACTAGTTACATACATCCAAATTCACAGGTTTCATCGCTTAAAATCTCAACCGACTTAGAAATTATTTGGTCCTCCTTTATCTTTACATAGTATAAAACAAAGTCTCTTTCGCTTCCTGTCTCTATGTATACGTAAATCTTTAAAAGTACGCAACGGATTTAGGAGGAACGGAGGAAGGTTTACATGTATAACTAGCTTTTGTCCGCGGTTTCGCACGTGTTGCAATTCAGAATTTCTTAATTGTTTTACTCCGAATTCAACGTGCGGGAAGCCCCGGGCAAACGCTACTTTTCTTATAAAGTAAGACGCTGTAGGAATGCTCTAGAATGTCACTGCTTATCGTACTGTATTAATGAAGGAATCGGTAAAACATTTGCCGTCGCGATGTTCGATGCAATAATGCGATGTAGGAAATCATTACGGAACCACTAAGTACCACAATCCTTGCTGTGTTTATGAGCAAAGTGAGATTAAAGTCGCGATACATTCGTAAACAGAGAGATCGCAACCGGCGATACCTTTCATCGTGTCGCTTTGAAAAAAACCTATAAAGAGCGTCCGTAGTGTACACAAACATTGCCGTCGCGGCTTCGCAAGCCTATATAGATACTCGTAGATGTTGAATTTTTTAAAATATCTCTCTCGCCCATAACTTGGCGTTGCTCCGCGTGGCCTTGACCCAAAATAGAGAGTATTCGTCTTGACACCGTGACACCTAAAGCATTTTTTTTTCTCTCTTCTATAAATACAACTGTGTACTTCCCCTCCCCAGTAGTTATTGTGCAAGCCCGCTGACCGCGTATCTATTCGCTTTTAAACAGTCGAAATGGAAAGTTAATGTCGCCCGCCGACTGTCAACATACCGCTATCGAGTGTGCCATTAATGACATGAAGCATTAATCGTCCATTTGATGGTTAGCTAACGAAGTATTTTTTAGTTTTACTAGGTCGCTTCTTGATTTATAACCCTCGTATGTTATGTTCTGTGCCAATTTAAATCTAAATTTCATGATATTGTTTTATATAAGTACTATAGTTTTTTTTTACATTTCAAACTAAATATTAAAGTGTGTAAGTTGAATAATAAGAAGAAGGTGTATATAAATTGTTACGATAGATTTGCTTAGGAGAATGCCAACTCGTTTCCTCCATAAACATACAATGGTGTTCACGTGACGTTGCGCAACGAACGTTAGTATAATTGGATAATGCACATAATCTCTGCTCGTCATTGCGCTCGCGACCTTGCATTGACAGAGCGCGGGCCGCCGCCGCGCCGCGGGCCGACCGCGCCCGAGTGCAACTGCACACACCACCACATACACAGGTCGTGCCGTCGATGTATGCACGTTTATTTCAGTAACAAAACACGTTGCAACGTTTCCGGCCAACGTTTGGTCGAACGTTTCTGCGCGCGACCAACATCTCCGTCGAACATTCGACGTCGGCCCGCGCGAACACCTGATCCTTGGCGTCTCGTTGTTTCCAATACGCTTTTTTGGCCCACTGCTCCTAATTACCGAAGCATTGGACGCGTACCAATTGTTAATGACCCGGTTGCGGGCAAAAATGAGCGCTATAATTATCGCGTGTAAATATTAAAGTCGCCAGTCGCCGCCCAAGGTCAAGGGAGATATAGGACCGGTTGTGCGGAGCGCGCTAGCGTTGTTCTAGTGGTGTTCGCACACTCGGGCGATCGCCGCTCGCCGTGCGTCGCTCGCGGCGTTGATGATATCGATCGGTAAAAATAAGGTCGCGCTCGTAAAAATGGGCACACTGCATTCGCGTATGCAAATACTGTGTTATATTATTATGTAGGCTACGGCCAAGATTCTTGACTATTTACGACATTCGTACTATGTCACGCAACTTTTTACTTGGACGTGCGGTTCCCTCTAGTGGCAAAATGTTTATTAGACTGACATGTTGAGTTATAAATTACAGATTACATACGTAAGAACGATACAAACGTATCTCCTTTTGCAAGATTAATTGTACTGGTATATACAAAGAAGCGACACAACCGTTAGCTCGCATCGCGCTCACGCCGGCGAGCGACGGTCTTTGATGTAGTTGATGTCTTTTCTAAGGAGGCCCTAGAGATAGTTGCCGCTGCGTACCGCGGGCTGGCGCGCGCTTGTATCCCCGATCGCGACAAAGGAATGCCGCATGCGGCGTAATGTACTGCAGTGTTAGTGCGTAGGTACTGTGACAACGCAAAATCTAATAGACAACAAGATCTGTTTAATTGTGTCCCATGAGCAATGTTTGTACTATGGCACGTGTTAAATCGCAAAGGTTTTGAAAGAAAACGTATATTAACCAATATCTGGGGACGATTATGATGAAATCCTTTAATCCCCATTAGAGAGATGAAATTCGAAGATTCGTTAATAGTGATATTGAAGCTAATAAGTCCACCCTTTCGAGATATACTGCAAATGTCTATGGTATTAGTGGCCAGTGTTAGCCGCTGCATGCGCATTTACCACTTAACAAAATCACTTGAATGTTAGTAAAATGTTATTATTCAATGGTTGTTGACCGAAAAAAGTTTAACTGCAAACCAGCGGCGCTTTTCAGCTTCCGTTTCAATTAAAATACTATCATTATTCGGCGTGTTTTGCAACCGACCGTCGATCGAGCGCGCCAAATGCTTCGAACTCATGCATACGTTATCAAATATCGCACGTCCAATCAAAACACTAATATTAATTCACAATGTCATTTTGTAACACGAAAGAAGTATTCCCAATAAAAATGCTAATTTAAACAAATTAGACGTTCACTCGACGGACGAAGGCTAATTGATTATTATCAATAATTCAATAATGCCGATTATGTTTGTTTTCTGTGAAGATATCGATTTTATCAGTTGTTGCCAACGCACACACCACGCAAATATTAGTGGAGAGTTATATATATGGCAAAAACTTTCGCTATATCGAAATAGAAGCTCACGCGCCTCCTCGGCGAAATGGCGCGATTGGAAACTCATTGAACTGTGGTTATTTTGCGATAATGTGTATGTCGGAGTTGGACTACACATGAAAAAGGATTAACCGCATTTTTTCCTGCACTTCACCAGGTAAAAGGCAAAACTCTAACCGTCTACCTCAAGACTAGACATCCGCGAGATAAACACGGAAACACATACATACATATATATACCTCCAATCTTTGCTGTGCTTTTCAAATATATGTTTTACCTAGGGTCCGGATATCCTAAAATACCGGTGAATAATCCGTTAAATATTTTTATCGCCTGTGCTAAGGTTCCCACCGGACCCTTTAAACCCCTTCCCCCACCCCTCTTTATATACCCTCCAAGTGAGTAGGCTATCTTTCCTTCCTTCAGCGGGACATCACCTGTACGTTCGGCAGAAGCGTTATTTACACTTAGATTTAGATTAAGCGGAGACCTATTCAAGCATCACCTCTAACTGACGGATATAGTCAAAACAAACCTTGCTTAAATTCGATTTCCTTGTATTCAATTATGGTAATTGCCAAATATATGAATATATAATCATTGTAAAAAACGCTATACGTTCAAGTTAAATAAATTCTTGACTAGGTATAGCCAAGCATCCTGTCATTCGTTGTTGCCAGTGAACGCGATTGGCGAATGTTGCGTTCTAAACAAACGCCTCGGTGTGGAAACACCCCGCGCATTATTGCATAATTTCTCCCGGTTCGGCCGCCCGTGCAAGTTATCTCGGCGGTATCTGGTTTTTCTCGTTTCCTTTTATAGCGACCAGTTGTTATAACACTTTAACGGGTTGTGGTTATGGAATATTTAAAATTTGTCTAAACTCCCCACAGCTGAGCGACGGGAATAAGCACTTTACGTACATTGTGTTGCGGTTGTTACCGCGTTCGCGCTACAGAAAACTGGGCATGATGCGTTTTTCTCACGTGACGATGTAAACCATTGATCTCCTACCGGATTAGCGCGTTACGAAACTTCATTAGAAGAGGAAGAAATTTGTTTCGTTTCACGCAGAATTGAGTGTATCTTTTAGGAAAAAAAACACGTGTCTCTTATGTGTCTATTTTTCCTAGAACGTGAAGGGCTACGGTTTTCTCTAACTGGGGCGCTCTAAAATACCGCTCGGCACACACTTGACACAATTCTCGTCCGTGTGCTTTCCGCACCCCTCGCCCGGCCGCCGCAAGAAAATCGCTTTGAAAACTCACAGCTTTATAATTAAACATTATAATGAATTTAAATACGTGTTCCTAATTAATTGCCAACACGTATTTAACGTGTTGTTAATGGAATTGCAAACATAAATACGTGTAATTAATTAATGAGAAATAATTTCGAAACGTACATTCCTTTGGCTTTCGATTGATGTTTGCTAATTGAGATCATTAACTAGTTGATTTTAATTAAATATCAATAAACGAATATACGTAGATAAATTACCGATATATCGTATTAAATTAGGTTTGAAATGATATAAGGCGATAGCTTGAAAATGCCGGGAAACGGCCGCTGGCTACTTAGAATGTTTCTTGTAAATCGACCCCGCGACGAGACGCTGGTATGGGGGGGGCGGTATGGGTACAGTATGCGAATATTATGGGGACTATTTGAGATATGGGTGACGTGGGTGGCGGGTGGGCGTATGAGGGAATAGTTAATGGCTAGTGGATGCTTTGTACTCTTAACAGTATGTTCAGAGATGCTCACAAACACTATTCAATATAAGTAGAGGTAAGATAGAAGGCAAGGACAATAAATTAAACAAAATCCGTTCAAAACTCCGCAAAACAGTTATCTGAACAATACACTCTAACACCAGTATAATTATCATTAATACAGTCATAATAAACGAGTAGATAACTGGATACACTAATCGCTCGACATGTAAATAGAGCAATAATTCTCGTGCAGATAACATGCGCGCAAGGAAACAGTGTTCAGCTGCATCATCGCGCCGACATTAACTTCACCTTGCCGGGTAGCTAGGTATAATGTTATCTTATTATATACTGTGGAGATAGCGAACGGCCACGTGGCACGCACCGTGCACTTGGCACATCACACCTTTGATTCTCAGATTCACAAAGGCGTATATCTAAGTGTTTCTCTGTCTTATGCTCGTGTAAGGCGACTCGTGTTGAACCTGTGTAAACCGGGTTGTGATTAGAAGTAAATATAAATGTACTGCAAGCGTAGAGCGTATGAAATCGACGCCTTTAGCAGTTTCATATATACAACTTGTTAAACAAATTGTATTGTACGTACTATTACGATCGCGGCTCTACGGCGTTTCGCTTGCATTTGAAATATCACAAGAAAGATGCAATACGTGATGACTTGTAAATAATGAACTATTCATAATGTTGCTCAATTAATACTTTGAATTGTATCGATCGAGATAGTGATAAGTAAAATTCAACATTGCCGCCCGGCGTATGGTTATTCGCCTGAACGTGAAAAAACCTAAAAGGCTCCGCGCCCGCTAATGACTATTGGCCATTATTCGTTTTCATTCGACTGCAGCGAAGCGCACGGAGAATGCTCTGATATCTCGCAACGCCCGGCGCCTCGCATCCAGAGCGTTGTTTTAAACATTTATGCGCCATTGAATATGGTGATGCGTTCATTTTGAATTGGTGATCATTTCTCCGGGGTTTCTCGACCTAACCGTAGTAACGTCTGACGTAGTGTCCACGCGTCTTATAATGCAACGTTGATTTACTTTTATTGTGTTTTTATTAGCTCTCTCTAAAAGCATTAGCCAATTTGTAGCTAGAGTAGGTATACCTACAATAAGAGACGCACAAATAAACGGACGGTGAGAAAATTGAGCATTGTATTAGCTAGAAATTTTATGCATAAACGATCAGTGGCAATCTTTTAAGGATTGAATGTTTTGTCTCTTTTCTTATATTTCGAATACGAGACAAAACATTCGAGAAATTACTAATGATACAGCGGACCGACTATGATTAAAGCGATACGAATGTGTTTGCAAATAGTAGCTTTTTGTTTTAAACTACACAACAAATACACACACATAGAATGTTTGTTTACAAGAGTTAATATAATTTAGCTAATAGCGGCCATATTAAAGGAACAAAAAAGAGCGCCTCTTATTGCAGCGCC
>DWQT01001861.1:0-15521 GCA_018244895.1 Myscelus amystis hages
ATCAGTTTACTACGCTCCACGTTTGTGTGTGAAATATAAATAAATGATAGTTTAAAAAAAAACTAAAAAAATATACTTTTTATAGAAAATCCAACTAAAAAAATAGAAAATAAATTTTTCAAAATTTGAATTAAGAATAGTGTAAATATGATAAAAAAATATTTTTTATTGTAAAAAAAGCGTTCAAAGATTCCGTTACATACTAACATACAAACATTCATACGTCTGAAGCTAATAAAAAGCGTATAAAAAGAAAAGGATAGATAATATAGTGAATATTGAAACGAAAAAAGAAGAAGAATGAGAGATTAAAGAACCTTAAAGGATCTTTAAAACCACTGCGCATCTGCGGATGTCAAAATTTTTCCATCCCTACATACTGTACCTATAATAGTTCCGTGTGTTTACTACAGCTAGACACGTGTATACGACATACATACAGACACCTTTTTTATATCTTACACAGATCTCATTAGATCTTGATTGATTCATTATATAAACATGATTTGTTTCGAACGAACAGCTGTGCGACACTCACATTTGCTTGCTGCATCAATAAAAACGTCCTACAAGCTGAGTTCTGAATATTTTATTGAATATTCCGTAGGTCGTATAACGTGAAGGTTTCCCTGAGTAGGGATAAGTAGGTTCGAGTGTCCCTTTGGTGAATATTCAAATTTCAATCCACGGGATGTGCAAATTGGCGTAGCATATTTTCCATGCGCTCTCCCCTGGGCGCCGGATGGAGTAAAGTCAACGTGAATTTTACGCATGAAATCCAATAACACACTTGGGCACAGGACATAATTAGATAAACTCTTAGTGCTTTCTTTTGAAAATATGTTCGAGGTTTACAACATAAGTTATGAGTACCTTTTCATAGCATATCAAAGTACTTAAAAGTATTTCGTTCGCAAAATTCCTCTATGTAAAAGTACAAATGTTTATATGGATACATAGCTATTTTTGTGTTTCTTGCGCTCCCAACTTTGAGTCTCCTCTCGAAATGGGAAGGGTTAAAGAGTGCAAGTTGGCTGATTTCACAGATTAGAACTGGTGTGACCTGTGCCGGGATTCGAACCCCAGATCTTTGGATTGGAAATCTAAAGCCGTTATTTTCTGCCTACCCCAATGCGATATAAACGTGAACATAATATGTATGTATTTTTCCTAACAGCGTAAAATATTTATGTATATATAACAAACTGCTTTTGTACAAATGTAGAAGCAATTATGCGAAAAAAATATTTTTGCAATCAATCAATCGAGCTACCTCAATCTATAGCTGATCAAATTGAAAAATGCGTCTAGGACAGAGGCTCTCAATCTTCCGCTGTCTATACCCAAATTTGTTACATTTTACGCTCCATTTCCTTGGACGTATAAATTTTACGACAAACAGTCAAATTTGCAGTTCACGTTTTACGAGGATTACTTTGCTGTGCAAGGCGTTTTAGGGAGTTGTAATGAATACAGAGCAATGGCTTCAAACACGTACAATTAAGCACACATTTATATAACTGCAAATTTGTATTCCTTTAAGTGAATGTCACATATTTTTACAGTTATTCTCCATCCGTTTAATGTGCAACTCAAGCTATGGTACATCGGGAAAGAAGTGTTTTTTTTTTAAAAGCCAGAGTGCCATATTCTAGACTGGATTCCATTTTCCATCAAATGAGCTCGTAGTTAAAAGAAAGCTTTTATTAAAATCACTTCTTCGTATTTGTCAAATCTATTGACCATAAAAACACTATATTTGTACCCAGTAATAAAACATATGGTGAAAAAGGTTACAGATGATTCGCAACAACTAACAAACATGTAGATAAGGCAAAAGTTAACCGGGTCCCGGTTTGGACGAGTACGCCCTGAGGGGATGTTAATTTTTCGCAAGGGTCGACAAATTGTGCCTGTCATTCTAAACGAAAAATATTGCGAGGGACAAAAATATATTGCATACGTATTCCGGGCGCTTCTGATATGCTTAAATCAATAGCATATCGACCGTGATTTAGGGTTGGGGGTAAATATGTTCCACTTTACGCGACGAAACAAACGGTAGATAATTTAAGGAATTCAATTGTTTGTTTTCCTTTGTTAAACTTATCCTCAAAATCAGTTCATTAACAACGAAGTTATGCGCAAACGTTTATAAAAATTAAAATATGTGTAGTATTACCACTGCTACTTCTATTCGATTTGTAACCCATAACAATCAATATTAACTGATTAATATTCTTCCTAACGCTTAAAAGCAAATTTAAGATATCATTTGTTTAAAAAAATACTAGTGTTGGGAGTTTACATGAAACGCAAATTAACAAAAAAAAAATCCGGAAATTATCATCGAGAAAAGCTTTACATTATAATAGATGTATAACGTTAATACAGGGCGGAGGGTGGACAGTAAGACTTAAAGGAGTTTCTGTTTACATTTCTTAATAAGACATTTTGTCATTGGTTTCATTTTGACAGTCATATTTCTATAGTCCCATGTAACGACGACGTAGGTAATCATTTGTAGCGATCGCTTGATCGTCAACTCCTTTTGCCATTAAAAGAAACAAGTCGATCCATTTGTATAAAACGATTCGGTACGATCTGTTAATTAACTCTACACTGAGCTCAAATGTCCAAACGATGAAGCGAGCTTAAGGGACTAGCCTAATCCACTTCCCAATTTATTAGCAATTGTACAACATCTGAATTTGATTTGTACATATGGACTTTAACGTGATGAGAATAAAGTTGCATCTCAATGTTGCTAAGCCCTTTTCTTAATGGAGATCGTAATCCCTTATACAATTAATCTTCGTTTGGGCTGAACTGTAGCAGTTTTGCGTTCAATGATATCTCTTAAAAGTGTAATTTTATATTTTCTATACTTGTTAAGCGAAATATTTTGTTATGAAATTAGTGTATAATTAATCTGTAATATTTGTCTTAATTACGAATTTTATGGGGGTGGACAATGGGATTTTTTGCCGTGCATTCTAAGATTTTTTCCACTTTCCAAATTGATATTACATTCATAAAAATAGCTTTAGCTTCTCACCTGTCTTAGCTCAGTTGCAAGGTCGATGACAAGTTGATTTTGTGCTTTATCGAAGTCTTTCGCCAGTTTCTCCTCTTGGGGCCCTATAAATACATTTGCATTGGCTTACCAGATTGATTGGATTCAAGATAGTTTTGAATTGAGCGTCCCTATAAGTTTAACCTCAAACTTAACTACCCTTAAGTTTCTGCTGCTATGCGGGCAGTCAAGCGAACATTTTGACGAAGTTGGTTTACTGTATCCAATTAGTTTTTTACATCTGCTGGCTAAGGGCTGCTACAAGTTCTTGAAACATATTTGTTAAACATCTTCTTTTTAAACAAGTAAGAAATGACGTCATGAGCGTCTCCTCTTTAAGTAAATCCCGTGAACTTAATTTTTGCACTTCATTTTACTACAACCCCCATCTATTCTTGAACTCAACTTTTAATCTTGGCTCTAAATCATTAAATTTCTTTGAATATCTTCAGTCCAGCGTTATCTAAGGTAACGTTAGGCTCACCACAGTAAGGTGGATGCAAAAAATTTAAAATTACAACGTATAAAAATTTCTACAACAAAACAAAGTACTCGAGATTATATTGAAAGTAAAATGAAATTACCTTCAAAGTTTTGTATGATGAAAACACCGATGATAGTCCAAAGAACGAGGAATGTCGTGAGTCCCAGCTGGCAGACCACGCATCGTATGATGACTGAGTATATTGTTTCACCAGCAACCTTCGGCGCTGGATACACCCGCAACCACGTATCCGGCATCTTGAATAGATACATGAGAATAAGTAGGTATCCCACATTGTAGATACGCATGACAGTAAGTAGGTGTCCCACATTGTAGATACGCATGAGAGTAAGTAAGTATCCCACATTGTAGATACGCATGAGAGTAAGTAAGTATCCCACATTGTAGCTATGCATGAGAATAAGTAGGTATCCCACATTGTAGATACGCATGAGAGTAAGTAGGTATCCCACATTGTAGATACGCATGAGAGTAAGTAATTATGCCACATTGTAGATACGCATGAAAATAAGTAGATATCTCATATTGTAGATATCCATGAGAATATGTATTCCACATTATTAAAAAGTTCTAAAAAACAAAAGTCGTAAGTATTGTTTTGTGTGTTACTAACATATGTGGGCCCAAGTAGCCTTAAATAAATGATGATGATTTTTATTATTATTATATAGCGTAATACTGCACTGAGTACGTATTCCGTTTGTCCGTATTCAGACAGCTGTATGTGAAAATGTTGAAAATGTAGTTATTCATATTGTTATATTATTTCTTATTACACAATTGGTAGCTACGTATAATGGAATCTTTATGTGAAATCTCGTACATTAGATAAGAAATATTGAAATATTGTCTATGGATTTAATTTCAAACCGCCAATGCATTTCTTATTGAAGTTCTCCCCTTTTATTTTGCCACTAGCATACATCTGAACTATAATATTAACCCTTCCACTGAAATACAAATTGTTAAAAAAAATCAATTGCTTGTCTCTAGTAATAGGTTTAACAGTTGCGCTACTTCCGAGCGAACATTAACCATGCCTGCCACTTACCATATCTTCTCATTTTCACCATTAAATTTTTCTTATAATCGGTAACATTAAAATTGCAACTGACTTTACAGTTTCACAGCGTACAGTACGAACCTTCATATCACAGGCAACATGTTATCCCGGCTTCAATACGTAAAGCAATAGTTAAAGAACACAAAAATATTTAAAAACAACTTCAATATACGTTGCGATAAATTTGTATAGCTATTCACCACAACACAATTCTTTAGTCACAAACCGCGTATGAACAGGTTTTCGTACTCATAAAATACCTCTTATCAAACGCAAATATTGTACTACTGTATCATCACGAGTGTCCGTACACCGTTTGTTGAGATTGAAATAAAAATGTTTACCTTGTGCAGTATGATTGTCTTGGGTTCAGCATTATTCTTGATCTTAGTTTCAAGATTCTTGACCGAATCATTGAGTTCACTGTCATTCACAAGATCCAACATTTTATTCTTTAAACGCTTTGATCTTTCACTGCCCGTACTTCTACCATAACTACCTGTAATATTTCTATCTAATCGGTTTTTGGAGCCGTGCACAACATTTCGAGTTGCGTCATCAAGTTTGATTTCACTGTCACACGCACCGGGTAACACTAAGTTATATTCTTTGCTTACTTTTCTTTTTATGTTTATAACGTTGTTTTTATCAGTTTTGGCTAACACTGTTTTGACATTAATATCGTCGCCTAGTAGTTTTAATGTCCTGTCAAAAGACACAGACCTGTGGTCTTTAGTCCGGTCACCGATTTTCGTTTTATTGTACAAAGGTTTTACGAAATTTATATTTCTCTTAAACTTATCATGGATCGTTGCTTTTTTCATTTTCAAGCGTCCCACTGTAAACCTGAAGGGTGACTGTTTCCAAAACCTTACAGCATAGCGTGATGGGAATAGAAATTATCGAGTTCCGGTACAGAATTTAACGGAAGCGCTTACTCATCAAAGCATCAAACTTAAAACGAAAATGGGTTAAGACTCCGAGAAAGTGCTAAACTTTTATTCCGTTCGTTAATTCAAAGTTCTTTCGTGTAGACAAAGTCTTTAAGTGGACGTTTAACTAAAGCACTTCCTGGTAATTGTTCGACTACTTTCATTGAAGAAGCTAAATGAAAGAAAGTTAGCTAATGAAGCTCTATTGGCTTTCAATTTTTCTTTATAGCGACATGATTTAATAATAGTAGATTTTTTTACTATCCGTGAGACGAAAGATAGTTTAAAGTACATTGCTGCTTATGTAACCAAAATTTTATATTCCGGTGAATAAAATCCAGCATGTAGAGAAACTGATGTTTTACTGTCTATCTACCCATAGATATCTCTATGAAATGTTAGCTGCCTATAGATATTTATAACACTAAATGAATTGCCAATGCTTTGTTCGCGTTGGATGAGAGGTCTTATTTTGAGTGACACAGTGTCGGAGTCAAATCCATTTTTCACGGCGTATAAAGGAGTGCGAATCAGAGCGTTAAGGTTCGTTAGGAGTCCAGTTAGTGCGAACAGACCCTTACACTGTCACTCATAATAAAGTAAGGGTGTAGAAAAGTAAAAGTGAAAGGAGCCTAATAATAGAAAATACCAATTTAGTATAATTAGGTTCCTTTAAGTTACCAAAGGAATTTCAATTTCGACCACGTCGCTCTAAATTTACGAAGTCACAGATGTCATTGATACAAACTATTGGTATTTTTAATTTTTTTTTATATATTCTTTCCCCTTTTTTATTTATTTTCATTTAATCCTGTCTTTAAGCCTTTCTTTCTTTTTCAATGAACACTATATTATGAATTATAATCTGTACCCTTAAAAAGGTTTCTGCTAGGCACCGCTGAGTACAAACTTAATTTCCACGCCAGTCGACTGACGAACGTATTCTTAAAACCCAGGTGTGCGTGGTGTGGTGAATCAATCTTCAATGTTAGGTACAAAATAACAAATTCAAATCGAACTCGTGTGGTCTATTGGTTAAATTAATTACATTTAAATTAAAGAAAGAACAGAACAGTCTACCATCAGCTAATTCAATTGCTTTCGGTTTAAAAGTTTCCATATATAATTCCAGTTTTTCATATTCCAAAGGTATAACATACCAGAGCCATGGTAGGCTTTTTTCTTTCCGCGGCGCACCTAACATGTTTAGTGCCGTCGACTTAACGGTCGAAACAGACGAAGTTTAAATTGAGTTCGTGTGGGCTGTCGCTCAAACCTTGGGTCTTCCATTTCCTCGGTACTCGGAGCAATAACCTCTCCTTACACCAGGGTGGAAAATATGGATAACTTTTAGCTGTACCGCGATGTAATAATAACAAATAAAGAAATTTAATTGAAATGATAGCAATTTTCTATTCAACAGTATTAGCGCTTACATACGAGTGTAAGAATATCCCTATAGTTAAAATGAAGGAAATGTCGAACAATAGAGCTAGAGATCTAAAGAATCCTCGGGCTATGTTCGAATTTTTCAAAAACACAAGCATGATGGCTACTTTTCACTGCTGTTTACTTGCATGTTACTTTCATCAGATAAAAAAGAGTAATGTTCAGGCTCAACATTATATAAAAAGGCGTCTCGTGAATAACTCTTAATATACTATTATATATGCTCTTACAGAAGACATATGAAATTTAGATTGCGTACTGGTGAGCGCTACGTGTTTCGGAAGAGTTTGATATGAATAAGGGAAGCATTGATTTTCTAGTTGCGCAAAACGTCGACAGATTGCGCGGCGGCGCGCGCAGCAAACGTCAAACGCTTGTGTCCAGAAAAACGAAATAACTCACGATTTAATCCATTTAGCGTATAAAAGAACAACGTAAAATCAATAAATTCATGTTTTTTATCATCTGTGCGAAAACATTTCACCGTGTGTGTGTGCTTAGACTATAAAAATGACAGATGTGATGATTCGCGTCAGAACCGGGAATTTAGGTTACCGTGTTATTATGTGATTTGTTTTCTTTGTGCAGAAATAAAAATCATTATTTTTGGATACATACAACGAAATTGTGATCAGATTAGTGTTGATAATGAACGAATGGAGGTGCCACAAAAGTCGCGAAGAGGTTAAGGCGTTTTATCGAAACAATTTACATTTATTTCTGTGATAAGTGCATGCATTTATTTTATACGAATATACTAACCTTCAAGGTTTCCCGAATAACAATCTAATCACAGACATATTTATATAAAATCACGCAGTATACCTTGTAACGATAATATACACAACGCTGCGAAATGAGGCCAAGTGCACTCTGAATATAAGTTTGACGTCATGACGTTGAAAAAACTGTTTCGACAACAGAAAACCGGTAAGCTTCTGTGAAAAGGAAAATTTGCTACTCATGCAATTATAATTAAACGCGCTGAAAAAGATGAGTAATGAGAGATCTGTTTGAATAGAAACGATGAGATGTAAACATGACCAGATGCCTGCGAGTCGTCGGGGCATACTCCTACAGGCTTTCTCGGAGACATTCCACTGTCACTCTAACGGCTATATTTGCTATCACACTTATTGTTATAGTCCATCTATATCATTACAAGCGCCGAGATCACACCCAAGCTGCATCCAGAATCGGTAATTTCGAGTACCGACCGGGCGCTTTCCTCAGAGGTCGACAACCTAACAACAATAAAAGCTATTGCGAATTCAACTACGGTCTACCGGATACAATTAAATGGGAAATAGTTCCAGTTTACTCGTCACCAGAAGTTGGAAGCAAAAGTCCATACAGAGTCATATACAATGCTATTCAAGGGACCGCATACGCGAATCATAGCAGGTATGATGCTGTGACGTATGTCACGCAAGCTACACCTGAATTCATGTATCACATAGTTGAAATTGCACGATATTGGGATGGCCCTATCAGTTTATCGGTTTTTGTGCCCAGTTACGATTTAGATATCACAATACAAATACTGAAACAGTTGTGTAGATGTTATTCGAAGATGTCGAAAGTGTCCCTCCATTTGTTTTATCCCAAACGTTATCCTCCACGGGTGAGACTACCCGAACAAATGGTAGTCGTTACTACAGAGGTGCCAACCACAACCACTAATATGACGACTCAGGAGATATTAAAAAGAAAGTTGGAGAACTACAGGAATTTAGACAATAGAACCCGAGCGCAGTATATTCAATGGGTGCGTAAGAGGAAAGTCGAAAGAATGATGATGCGGCTACCGAGCACACAGGAATCAGCGCCGAATCTACAATTTGAGGATTGCTCTGGTATGGAGAATTTTGACTTTCCAACATTTAGACGGGGCAAAAGTATGATATATCCAATAAACGTGGGCCGCAATGTGGCAAGAAACGCGTCAAGGACGAATTATTTCATAGTGTCCGACATTGAAATGGTCCCGAGCGACGGATTAGCGCCCAAATTCCTTACAATGGTGCGAAAACTTATGGGCGATAAGAAGAGAGACGAGGGCTGTATATTCGCTAAGACGGTCTTTGTGGTGCCTCTCTTTGAAGTGGAAAGAGGCGAAGATATCCCACGCGACAAAGACACGTAAGTTGATAAATGGAGCTTTTTACTGTAAATCCGCGCCGACGACGTAGAAATGGACTCTGAAAACATCTTGTTCATTTATCCGTCGGTCTCTTTTAACAATTATGTGTTTCTTTGCCGTTCTTTGATCTTTCCTTTTTGTGAAAAAGACATCGTATAGATTAGTTTGGTTTTCTTTTCTTGATGCTCAAGTAAATATTTGAATCAATTTGTGACAAAGGAATTACTGCGGAATAGTCTCATCGTTGCTTTTATATCTCTAAAAAGAAATCTGGTTTGGATTTATTTGATTACAATTTCATTTCGAAACTTTATTCATTTGTCTGCGTGAATCAACTTTGATTATTATCACTGTGTCTTTATCATAATACTTGCCTGGTGTTTACAAGCGATTCGTGAAGTGAATAAAGACTGTAACGTAATCAAAATTCTGTAACCCGCCATCGGACTGGCGTGAAACTTGCGCGTGAACCATCTGTTTTATCGTTCATTTTACGGCTGGTCGTCTTTTAGCTTTTATGTTCCGATCGGTTGACTTTAAATTTTATAAACTGACATCGACATCAATTTTACGAGCTCAACGCTTAGGAGCGCAGGCGGAGTTGTAAAATTTTCGCTGCAACTGAAAACAAAATGGAAACGCTCGTTCAATTTATTATGTCAACTGACTTAATACAGTTCGTTGACCTCGCCTTTTTATCTATAATACGTTGCTGAATTCCCAATTTACAGCTAATGACGAGTGTCGTTTCACAAATAGCGGCTATCTAACCATTCGCCAGAAGTTTAAGATAGCACTTCGGAATGTTCAACGACTATTTCTGTTTGACAACTATTACGATGTCTTTAGACGAAGTTGAGTAATTAGGTCATTTAAACAAAAGCATCCGTCTTAATGCTGTTAAAATATAACTTAGCGTTAACAATAGTCAACCTTATTAGAATATCAATGCTTTTATCGTAACTATGTTATTGATTTTATAAAAAGTCAATTGAGTGTAAGTTTTAAAATACATGTTTTCTTTCAAATAAGGTTAGTCCGCATGGTCGCAGCCAACCAAGCGATGTACTTTCACCAGAAGGTTTGCTCCCATTGCCAACGGTTTCCTGGTCTCCAGACCTGGCTGTTGCGCTCCTCGCCAAAGGTTGTTGAGGTATGTGTTTAAACCATTGAATACAATACGCATATATCTATATTTATAGTCCACAGGATGTAAAGATTACTCTAAGTGTAGTATAGGCCACTTGTTATTTTTGTCACTTAAAAAGATTAAACTAATGTCGAGATCCAGTTCGGGAGAAATCATATTATCAAACTTTCGTAGATTTTCGCAGGTAACATCTACATATATATATCAGTTAGTGAATATTTTAAATTAAAATACGAGTTGCGTGATTAATTTTAATATTTTCAAAACCTTCTTTTGTCTTTATACTTTTTAAATAGATGGCTAGCTAAGATTTTTGTTCTATAAAAAAGGCATGAAGGTTATTGGAGTGATTATGAAGGTTAGGTATGTTGTATCCAATATTACATTGTTAGTTGGAAAATAATAATCAGTGAAATGCTCGAGTTCTGTTCACGTGCTCTCTCATATAATTAGCTGGCAATTAGTACGAGACGTGAATATGGGATGGGGCGTTCGGAGTCGAGAGGAAAGGGGTGAGGTTGGGTGGCATAAATTTATTAAGGCCTCGGTTGTCAGCCGCAGCGAAGATTGAACAACCTGTCACTTCGGAACTAGATTGAAGTGGCAGTGAGTTAGCCGGCAGCCGATTGGATTACACAGAGTGGAATGAAATGAAAACGGTTGGCGGCATTGATTCTCAACTGCGCTGCTCTGTTTCTTGGAGTTTGTACGCGATTCGATATTTGAATTTTTCTTGTAATAATTATTTTATCTTTTCTATTACTTAATGATAAATAATAATAATGATTTAATTAAAATTATTTGAGGATATAAGATCAATATTGTTCGATTAAAAAGTCCTCTTTGTACTTACTATAAAGTAAATGATTGATTGATTGAAATCAATAGAAAGTGTTTCAAAAGAACAAAATTAATGAATTTCGTAAATGTATTATTAATAGGTTCAACTATTTTGCACACATACATATATTTGTCTAATTTCGAATCAGATAACCGTGTGTGGAGTTGGCCTTAATTATTTTAACAAAAGTAACCACGAGTACCAAAACTAATATAGGAGTCTGAGATAACGTCCTTGCATTTCGTGATCCGCATTTATTAAATCGGTATAAGTACAGGAAAATAAGTATAAAAAAGTGAAAAGACGAAAATAAGCGGAAATTTCCTTTCAGCCGATGCTAATCGCTCGTAGGGAGTACCCTTACCATCGCTGGGAGCCGCTGTATTTCGGCACGCACAAGGAGCCCTGGTACAGCGAAATACTCTCCTGGGAGGGGAGGCAGGACAAAATGACACAGGTAACAATTGCTCGAGTATATTATGATCACGTGAATATAAGCAGTGATAGCCTAGTAATTTGAAATTCAGCCCCTCATTCCGGCGGTCTGGGATCGATTTACCACGCATCTCTGATTCACCAAGTGCGTTCTATAAGTAAAACTTAAATGTTGCTTTCTAAAACGGTGAAGGAAAACATCGTGAGGAAACCCTCACACCTTACAGATGTTATAAGTTTGTATAGCATTTTCTGAGGTGTGTGATTTCTACCGATCCGCATTTGGCCAGCGCGGTAGACTTTGGCCTAATCCTTCACCAGGAGACCAGGTCCAGCAGTGAGCCATTGGAAGGGTGAAAAAATGGTGCGCATGAACGTCTGTGGAAATTCGGGACATTCCATATAAGGCGACCGAGGTCCACCCATTTGTCATGTCATGCTTTTATTCATGTAATCATCACATGACAATACATGTTGGGCGGTCAGTCGTTTTGTGTGGGAGCTTAGTGCGGCTTTTGTTTTTATAGAACTATAGTACGTCGCACCCTATATATTGAGTGGGTAAGATTATTTAACAGGACATTAGGGGGGTATAAAATGCTCGTAGTTGTTTTGGGCTTAGAGTAATGTCGGCATAAAACATACGTAGCTGACACAGGCTTTGACTGTGGGGATTTTGTAAATGAAATGTCAAACGTTATTTATGTTTTTTTGACATTAGTTTGGCTTGTTGATGATATGACACTGTTTCATACGTACTAATACGGTACGGTAGCGGCGCATTTGTAGTCGACCTGAGGTAGGAATCTAATCTTATCTGAAGTCGATTACAAATGTCCATCGGTGGCACTAGCCACTTAACATCGGGTGGACTGCATGCTCGTCTGCTACTTCAATATTATAAAAAAAAAACCTAAATCCCGCTAGTGCGTACGCGAATGTACCATTTTCGTAAATACCTAGGTTGGGGCCGCACTAGATACTGACATAGATGGTTAGTTACGAGTGTATTAATGGTGATGCGAGCCTTATTTCCTAGATGCTTGAGCTATGTCTCCAAAACTACAACTTGGTAATACTCGACGGAGGTTTCCTATGTCACGCCGCACGCCGCGTCTACGTAAAGCCAAACAGGGAAACCAAACTGCGGGCCCTCAAAACGAACTATTACAGATATGCGTCCATTATTCTCTTCTTCAAGAATGCATACAAAAATAACACGAATACGTTCGCAAGAGATAAAAGGAAATGTCACAGGAAGTTCGCTTTTTGATTTTTGTTTTTATTTTTGTTTTTAATTAAATTTTGTTCTGACTTTATATTGCTTTTTATTTAATAGATTAATTAAAATGAATTCACTTATATCGAATAATGCTACGGTGGCATTTGTGACAGCCCGATTCTTACTGTTAAAAGCAATGACATAATTCATACTTACATGACTTTATTATTGACAGCTTTGACAACGCATCGCTGACTCTAACTGCATCTTTAACTGTTGTCTAGATGCTAGAATTGTGTCTACAAGAATACAGAATGGTGGTACTGGACGGGGCGTTTCTGTGTCACGCCTCCGTCCCGCGGAACGGATCTCGCGACAACCGCGCCGAGCGCCTCAACAACCGGCGCTACACGAAAATTATCGCCGCGCTGAAGAAGAAATACCCGGATAAACCCCAGTGCAAAGTCATGTGGGGTTGTTGACCTCGATCGACGAGTCGCGTTCCAATTTATTTGAAAATCGAATAAAAACTTTAGAATAAATGTTTACAATAAAAAAAAATATAATACTGGCTGGTAATAAACTTTTAAATGATGAAATCATATAAACTGTAATGAATTCTAGCTGTAGGTGTTTGTTTATTACAATACTCTTTCTGATTTTCAAACAGTCTTAGGATAATTGTTGGCAATTCGTAAATGTAACGAAAAACGTTGCATATTGTTGCATGTGCAATAAAGCTCTTTGTACCAATGGATCTCTGAAAACATTATGTGATATTGGAATTTTTTTTACGTTTAAGACTTGTTCACATATGCCGAGTTTGTGATAGTCATTAATACTTTTTCACCATCACCTGTACTGTTCAAATATTATAAGATGTAATGTATGTAAATTACATAAAACATTATTCAAAGTACTTAATATTGTTTTGTGTAAAACACTCTTTATGATTGGACCAATGATTCCCACTCAGGTTTGTAAGTACAATGCTGATAATAATTATAGTTTTCTTTATTCTATTTGTTTGGCGCTTGTGTAGTTGTCTTTGCTCGTATCCATGGAAACCGAGACACAAACTTCCAGTGTAAGTAATCTTTATAATTTATTTAATTCGCTGCATTTATCTTTTAAATATTGAACTATTGAGTTGTGTTATAATATAATACATAAAAGTGTAATATTAAAATTGAATCATGTAGTTTTGCATATTTTTGAATCAAATGTATATGTATTAAACTGAAATATATTGCGTACTTGTATTTTTCCTTAATGCCTTATTATTATTTAATGATAGTGCTATCTTTTATATAATGTAGAAAAAAATTGTGCTATTAATTCTTTAATCTAATCGAAATGCCAAAATATTTAACGAGAATAATTTCGTTTGTTCCAGCTCATACATCGTGGTAGTGAGTTAGAGTTAACTCGTAACAATTTTATATCTATTTCTATTACTATTTACATGTATAAAACTTTTCTAAAACTACATTACTGTGAATAGGCATACGTGTCTAAAAATGTATGTGATTTCCTCTTAAATGCTACATATTTAGAATAATATAAGACACAAAATATATTTACAAATATTTGTAAAACATTCACATTCACACAAAATTTACTCTTTTCAAGAGTGTAAATTGTAAATGTAGTGTATTTTATATTTAAACAGTAAATATTTCGTTTCAAAGTGTTCGTGAAGCAATTTTCTAAAATTTCAACGTCGTCACTTCACTGTAAAATTGCGCTGAATTTCGCGTAAAATTGAGATCGCAGCGTTTTCAGCGCTTAAATTTTGTTAGCGTTTATTTGTGTAAATATTGCACGCTGGTACGCTTAGGCTACTTTCACATTTGGCGATCATACTGCTTGATACTTCGTTATGTGTAACTTGCGTAACACTTGAACTAATTCAAATTCAAATTCGATGTAACATCTCTAAAGCTTCTGATTGTTTAATCTTCTAGTAACTGGTGAGTACGAATAAAAAGAAAAACAAAGAAAGGAAAACAAAAAGAAAGTAAGAAAACATTCATTAAGCCTATACCAGAACCATTAACAACGAATTTAAATAGTTTACATTAAATAATTTACATTGCATTAATATTAAACTACAAGATGATTTTACTTTATAATTACACATTTAATAGAATTGTAAAATACGATTTTTTCCAATAGTTAAGTTGCTATAGCGGTTTTCCCATGATGTACAAACCGCCTTACTAGTATAATCGCGTACGATAGTGAATTTGTTAATAATTTTATGTAAATTCTGCGCTTCACTGTACCGTAACACGTTTGTAATATTTTAGCCTAAATTACAGGGCGTTGCGAGATTTCGTAATTGGCGCCGCTGTCAAATTGGTAAAGTGTAATTATATGTAACGTTACGTATAGGTAATTACAATTTACCGTATTCGAATGCATAGATATTTATGTGAATTGATTGTTAGCTCGATTTGAACTGAAATATAATTCGGTAATTGGATGACGAGAAATAACAGAAACATCCAAACATATCGCTTGTAAAAGTCATTGTTATTTTCTTTTCTCGCATATGTTATTGTTTTACCCTTTTTAGTGGTCCACTGCTGGACCGGGTCTCCTCTCATAGTGATATTGATTTATACCATAGTCCACCACACTGCCCAAGTGCGGATTGGTAGACTTCACACGTCTCAGAATATATTACACACTTCATAACA
>DWQT01001862.1:0-15519 GCA_018244895.1 Myscelus amystis hages
TGACGTGTTCAATTAAGTAGTTCGGACCGCATTGGGAACACGACAATACGTTTAGCGGCCGCGGGCAGGTGCGGTCGCGCCGACTGTGCCCGGCCGAATCGAGGCGCCGCGCCACAGAACAGCGGGTACAGTCGCGTGCATTTACACGCTTCTCGGTTTATAGGTATATATATCGACTGCTGTTATATTGTTTAGAGTTACATTTTGTTTCAAATTTTTCAATTTCTCTTTTGAGCTTACCTATATTTATTTGCTAATGATTTACATATTTAGTGCTTCGATTACTATTTGTTTAGCAATGGTTCATTTATGAACAAAATTAAGCAACTTGCCCTCTGGTAAGGAATATAAGATTCTTTGGCTTAGTTTTTGCTGTGTATAGCTTATGTATTGGCGATTTTTGAATATAAATGTCGAAGATTTTCGCAGTATTAGTTTAATAATTGTCTACAGTATTTTACTTTTCACAATAAACCTATATCTACAATAACAAGTGCGTATTTAAAAAGTACATTCGTAGTAATATTATTTTATTCAGTTGATACTAAATGCGAGTGAGTGTGTCCACGCCCTAAAGTCAGTTCCGATAGTTTTACTGAAGTCTGAAAGGATTGCCGTGTTCCCGTTGACACGTCTTGGAGTTTTGAATATCTCTTTGTTTAAGTTTAAATATAACACATCCGCATATTTCTTAAATAGCAACATTGAAATTTCAATATGTGGTTTTAATAGTTAATTCGGTTCTCTTCAGGTTTCGAAATTTTAATAATACCACAAAGAATTTGCACATATGTATGTATAATGCATATTGCATAATGCAAATTTAAAGTTTGCTAAACTACATCAAAAATATTATATTAAATTGTAAGTGGAAAATTGAAACAGTTTCATTAGTTTTTAAAGTTTAATCTATTAGCGTCTTTATTGGTTTGTAATAAATGTTATATTTGTGCAGTAACAAGATTAATACGGTTTTGATGGAAGACACTGGATCAATCTGTGTTAAGCTGATAAACCAAGGACGCAAGTAACAAGTGGGGAGGGCGCCCGAGCGTCCTGCGGGCGCATTAATTAGCGGCGGGACTTAAGCCTTTTTATTACGTTATCTCAATACCTCTCTCAAGACGATGATTTAAAAAAAAGAATACTACATGCTTCAATGTAGCGTCTAGTTAAGAATGTCCGGAATTAAGTCGTACTTTTATAACATTGCGTCACTACATAGTAGAAAATAAAGTCGCTTTCTCTGTCCCTATATCCTTTTGTATGCTTAAATCTATAAAACTACGCAACGGATTTTGATGTGTTTTTTTTAAAGGATGATGATTGAAAAGGAAGGTTTATACGTATAATACGTTTACAGTTTTTCTGTAGTGTATTCAGTATCAGTATCAGCATTGGAACCGTGCGAAGCCGGGGTGGGTCGCTAGTTCAACAATAAAGAATTAATAAATAATATCAGTTACATAATCGATGTGCATGTCTAAAATGTTGGTTTCCAATTTGAAATGTCTAATTAAAAATATAATTATATGTCTCTTTCCGAATGTAAAGCCTTATTATACAAGAATGAGAATTATATAATTAAAGATACTGTAGTCGAGTCGAAATGGGAATCAAATTGATTTTGGTTACATATTACGAATTTATTAGCATTTTGAGAGTAAAGTTGACCGTGTTTGACAAACATTCGAGATGCGGCATATCTGCTCATATTTATGTTACAAACTGCAATATTACAAATATATGCGACAAAAATTATCAATATGTTTTGGTAGAATAAATGATGTTTATTACTTAAATACCCTTAGTAGCAAACCTCAAATAAAAGTGTGATCCTATTCCAAATACGCCATCTTGTACGTAATGAAATTTTACAATATAAATGTATTATAACATAAAATAATTCTTAAACAATGCATCTTGAATGGATCGTTCGTTAAATACTTCCCGTGTGGAGCGGGCGGCGCGGGGCGGGGGGCGGCCGAGTATCCCGCGGGCACATTAATTAGAGGCGACGACTCATCAAAGTTTACCAGTTAATTAGGACCCGGCGCCTCACCTTTGTAACGTTATGACGTACGTGTACACACTCGTTAGTACACCGAGTAATCGCACTCTATTTAATTGTACGCTATTATGTATGTTTTTATAATTAACGGGTGAGTACTCATCAAGCGTATACATATTCCAATATTTTCACCGTGTATGAATCGTATGCAACCAAAATGACCACAGTCCACGCAACTTGGCCAAATAATAGCATATTTATACGTTTATCTTGGTTACCCGTTAAATATAAAGTGCCTAAGTTCCGGAATGATTATTTCTCTATCCTTTAGGTTTTTCTTATTACTCGTTTTTATCTAAGAGAATAATTGTATGAAATGACAGTATGTTTTACTTTACTAGAACAAAATGATCATGCAACTTTTTGTTAATAACTAATCGTTTTATATAATTATGAAGAAAAATATCGCGTTCTCTAAAGGGTGACAAATATACTAATTGTTGGTTAACCCCGTATATACCTAGGCTTAATTTAGTGGAAGCCCGGATAAAAAAGGTAAAACAAAATTGTTGACAAAGGTGACGTGATTGAAACTTAAATCATAGCATTGGATTGTTTGACTCGCATGTGAAAGCTCACTCGATTTAGTGTCTAGAGGAGACTGCGACTCACTTTGCAGTGTGTTGTCTCGCAGTTATTGTATCGCGGACGTCGTGAGCGTTGCAGATTGAACAAACTGAACCAATTAGTTAGCAACGGTATCTACTATACAATTCCTTTTCGTTCCACTCAGCTAGTAATGCTCGTGTAACAAAGGGCGCGCTAGGTGGCGCTGCGGCGGCGTACCTCCAATTAACCTAATGGACGACTTAGACCTGCAATGCTTCATATTTATATTAAAGTGGATTTAGTAAGAAACAACTGTCAGTGTGGCATGCTACTGAAGCGCCTAAGTCTAGTTGGTAATGAAACTGCCTTTTGCGCCTAGGGTTCTAATCTCACCCAGGACAAAAATTGGTCGATGAGTATGCTTATAAGTATGTTGTTTATCAGTTATATGGTTACCTACCATTTGAGATGCTATCCCAAGTTTGCTATCATGGCCGTGTGAAGATGTTAGAAAACATTATTTTATTATTATTGTTATGCGTAAATTCATTGAATTTTCACGCTAACATGTTTTTATTTCGACCGCAAAAGTAGCCTCGATTCTGTAAAATTCAGTGTCATTCAAAGGATTAAACTGGTCGCGAATCAGAAGGGATACTTTCTACCTTTCAGCCCTTCCATGACGTTGATGTGCAGTTGCTGATTGAATTCATTAATTGACTTGACCATATCGTTTTATTGTTTACTTGAAACACTCGAATAAAACTTATTTTTTCTCATTCACTCCATTCAATTCGCAATTTCATAAGAAAGGGTACCGTAGGTGGTGTGGTTCTCGTCTCCAATTAGGCTAATGGACGACGACGACCTGCATTCATACTCGAAATCCTCCGCTGCAGCTAATTTTCGTCTTAAACGTCAGAACTCGAGCAGACGAGCCTGTAAAACGCATATCCCAATGTCTATATAACAATATGATTGTAAAATATTGTTAAGATCTAATAACACTGCCACCTAAGCCCAAACTAAGCAGAGCTTTTGATATCTTGACTAAAAAAGTTGGTAAACTACATACATACATATATAACCATCACGCTAGGTCCCTAACGGGGTAGGCAGAAAGCACCGAGTGCCAAACCTTGAACTAAACACTATAAACTATATATACATACATCTTTCCTAAGTATAGGTATATTCAGTACAATTCTTAGACAAAGCAAAAAACCAGTCTGCACAAATCTTTTTTCCTCTCTGTTATGTAATTATACGTATGTATGTGTTTAATTTAGATAAAGTTTAATAACCTTTAAAATCACAAGCGAGAAAACGGTAGCGATACGTGAAGGTGTTGCGAAACGTACTCATTCTGTGTTCTAAAACAGCACCATTTCAATACTGACACGCGTTGTAAACACGGTGAATGCTTATAAAAATTCTGTTCGTACTTGCAGTTCTGTTAATATACGTAATTTTGTTTAAAATCATTTGTATTCATTCTGTTTTGTAGCAAACTGCAATTAAATATGTTCGTTCTGTATCGTTTATTACGTTTTCTGTACATAGTCGTCGCATACCTACACCACAAGATATATGTTATTACGTCTGTAATGGACCAATCAAACAAATTGCGCTCGACTCGTAATTCCTCTATTGATATCAAAGTCTTCCTATTGTTCTTATTAACTGTTTAATTAAAGTCATTCCAGTGCGGAAATATTAAATAAAATACCAGTTACAACTTGATAAATATTAGTCAGTCATTCCGTTAAAAGTTTAAAAATGTTGTATAAAATGTTTTACATTCGACGCGGTTTTTCTTTGGTAAACTACGTGTCGCTCGTCTGTTCAGCCCGGTCTCGGCATGCATCGCGACTCATTACTCCACTAATGAACCAATCTAACAGATTGCTCTCGAATCTTCATCCGACCGCTGATTTGAAAGCTCGGCGACGCCAGCGCCGTGTTTTTAAATTAAATACAACTGGAGAATGCCAAGTATATACGGTATTAATTAAGTGCTTTTTGCATTAGAGCGCTTAGCATTGATTAGGGTAATTTTTAAAAGGGCATTAGCAGATGAAACGTATTATGCTAACAATAAAAATGAGGCTGAGTGATCTAAGCGATGTTCGTTGATATAGATATCGCTATAATATCCTTACCGTATTATCCGTGTATGTAGTAGAAGCATAAAACTCAAGGTAAAAAAAGCTCTTAGTATGAAAGTTTGAAAAACGAATTAAATACATTTACAGTTTAAGTAATACGATATATTTGCATTACGGTTATTGGCGTGCGTAACAGCAATGCTGTAATTAAATTTGTTTCCGACACAGGCACGTGAACTTGTTACACCGTACGCGAGCGACTGTTAACGAGAAAAATAATTGCCTAAAACAGAAAGAGACAACAACAAACAAGGAGCTTTACATTTTTGTTAACTGAAGTTGTGTTTCGGTGCGTGGTTTTAATAGAGATTTGTGTGATTGTGAATAGAGCCGTTGTGAATGGCTGGCTCGTTAGCGATAAATTCATAAAATTCGACGTCCCCAAACTCGGCCTCATCATCAATCCGTCGCCCACCTTTAAAGACCCGAGACGTTATATTAAAAAGGTACGAGGTAATTTTCTTGACAAACACAATGAATAATGAATGTGTAATATAAAATTCGGATTGAGGAGGGCATCTCATCACGTGTCCCTGTCATGTTTGTCTCTCTTAATTCTGTATGTTTTTGCTAATTGAATCCCGCTTTGGCACCTGTGTGCTGTATACACGCGTGCGTTCTATTCATTCGTCATTTCGTCCCGAAAATTCAACGTCGAAATTGTTTTAAGTTGCCTGTTATGTTTTCTATTCTGGAGGATGTCTTTGTTAAATTCTTTCAGCGGTCCAAATTTCTGTTTGCATTTCATCGTTTAATATTATCCACTTAATTTCAACAAGTCCTTCTGAATATTACGATGAAATCATAAACCCACTACTTTCAAATTACTCAGAGCGAGTTGTTTCTTATACTGCGCCGTGCGAATTCAATCAAATTGGAATTCGACATAAGGCGCAAGATTTATGATCGACACAAATCGAATTCGCTAACAAACAATATAGTATTCGAAGCTGTACGTCGGATACGATACGAGTTTATCAATATTGCAGGCGCTATTAATACGTCCGTCTCATGAGCGGGCGGGCAGCCCCCGCACCCCCGGCCCCACACCCCCGCTCGCCGCTCTTAATTGAATGAGGAGCGGGAATTGTTTCCCAAAATGAAACAATTAATTGTGCAACGGCTATTCCGCCTTACATGGATAATACGTTCGTTTATGGCCTCCTAACGCGGCTGCACGGCGTCCTTTATTGGACCAACTCTAGGAATTTGTGTTCATTGGCGCTCGTATCCAAAATTTAATCGAGAATTTATAAGAACGTCTCTTTGTTGTCCCGGGACCCCCGAGTTTTTGCAGCTGGTCGCAACCGAATTAATTTAAAAGTACTTCGCTTTAACATTTCCTTGCGAAAATATTTTGCCGCTACTACCCTTTTTTCGGCATCGCGCACCACTCTAGCGAACCTTTTAGTTTTAAGCGGGGCGTTTAAAATTTTCATGGTCAGGTCATAGCACGTGTAACGCGGTTATACCGCGTGGAAATTCACGAAACACGCCAACATGTGGCGCATTCAACTCGAAGACGCATCGTAAACCGTCTTTACGCCTCTCCGCTAGAGCCTCTCAAAACTTTTCATATTCCCCGACCGTAAACCGAGCCAAAAAATACGACCAGCCAAAACATTGTAAACGCTAGGAGGTTATCGACGGGCTCGCCGTTACCGTCCGGGAATTAGTTTTAAAACATAGTTTTAACTACGAATATGTTTGGTTGCACCCGATATTACCCGCTTCGCTCACGCGAGCGCACCTCCGAACGGCACTGGCGGCGTCGTGCAATAAAAATAAAGCGAGCCAATTTCGTCTCAGAAGTGCAAACTTATGAATTCAAGGGATTCAGTCCGGTTTCGGTTTTGCGAAAATGCGCTAAACGCTGATATTTTCGTACATCATCCGTGAGGGCAATTAACGTTATAAACCTTACGCAGCGAGGTGAGTCCGTCATTACTATTTGCACTACAATCGTGCGTCTAACGCAGGGGCATCGGTTGTGTACGAACCGGCGGTCGTGGCACTACAGGGCACACATTCAATTTGCTATTTATCTGGGAATGGATCTAAGTCATTACTTAGCTGAGCGAGAGAGATGGGATGGGATGCAGTGGAAATTACACGGGGTGGTACAACGTTCATTGCCGACGACTGCGCGCCCGTGTTCGCTTACGTGAATATGTTTATCACCTGTTTGGGTTTACTTATTGTTTCAATTAACCGCATTATCTTTAAGTGTTATTAGTTTCGTGTTGGCAATAACAGAACTGTGTACGTACTGAAACACGATTAGTTAGATTTAATACAGCATTATTAATTTCGAATAGTGTTTTTTTTTGTTAAAGAAATTGTTTTGTTTTTTTCATATTTTCACAACGACATTGAAAGAATGGTAACTGTCAATTTATGAAAACATGGAATGGTTGTAGTATGGAACAACGATAACATAATATAAAATACATAAAAGCCGACATGTAAATATAACATTCCCGACGCGTTCTTTACTAATGCATATTTCCACTAATGGCTAATTTCGGGAAAAAGGATCGGCGTAGGCGGGCTGCTCAATCACAGGAAGTGCGGGTCCTCATCGCGGAAGTGGTGTTGCCGTCTCGCTCGCACCATCTGCACAACTAACGACTATCGTCATATTTTCATAGGTGAATTCGTTTTCACTTAGGAAAGTGACTTTTGATTTTAATTACATTTCTGTCACTGTCTAACGAATATTTAAAGGTAAGTTAAATTTTAAGCAGCTATTATAGGTTCGTTCTGAAACAAAACATGTAATAATATATTTCGTTTTCGGTGCTTATATAACGTTCCCGATATATTACAATTGTTCATTCGTTATTAATAGTACCTACACCTTTATTCCCGTGAGCCCAATGATTTTGTTAAGTTTTTAATTTTTTGTTTCCAATTTTTATAGAATCATCCAACCATAAATAACCCAAGACTTTGTTAGTAGTTGTTTTCCCGCCATATACGCAATTTATAACACGCTGTATAAAAAGCCGTTGAAAACAATCATTCGTATTATTACTATTTTGACATTAATGCAGTGTACGGACACATTACGTAATCTATAATGAAGTATCCATTTTTAAATAGAAATGTGTAAACTTCCTGACATTGACGCCGCTCTATATGAACGAGGTCTAAATCGCGTGCCAATTACACGGGGCCAGACGAGTCTAATGGACGCCGGAGTTCACTCAGTGCGGCTTGATCAAATGCATTTTGCTCGTTGTGGGATAATTCGTTAAAAGGTGCCTCATACTTGTCGACTTCAATGAAATGTTAATTTAATTATCGTTCCCTACACGTATAACTTGTGATTATTTTAAATAATAAACCCAATAGGCATTTTTTAAACCAGCCTATGACATCTTAGAGAAAACAGAATAGGCATTTTTTAAACCAGCCTATGACATCTTAGAGAAAACAGAATAGGCATTTTTTAAGCCTGTAATATCTTACACTACACCTCGCGCACCATCTTGTGAGGTCGTTGTGCTTGTGTATCCAAATATAGAAAACCGAAACTGAATTGATTTTCGTATTTTTTTTAAATCATGCTATTTTACGATCACGATCGTTTTTAAAGGAGCTAAAAATAGATACCGAGTAACTTTTAACTTCTATTATCGCTTACGTTAACAGAAATCTGCATTATCATAGTAACAACAGAAACCATTTATCTTATCTTATTTAACTATAATTTTTTTTTTTGGGTTTTTAAAGAACAGTCGTTTTTAGTTTAATGTAAACTCCTCAGTTAGGTGAGTCTTCATTGTAGCGACACAATAAAAACATCTGATGCAAAAAAAAAACATTAACAAAGCACTCAAGTTCTTTTAAAAGCATTCTATTTTTAACACGCTTTTAAATCTTATTTACTTAAGATTATGTGCCTTAGAATATTTATTTTTGCGTTAATTATTTAAGGTAATACTTGAGGTTATTTCGTACAGTAAGCTGTACCAACGTATATTGTTCGTAAGGCGCCTAATGGACTACTCTGCTATTGGTACAGCTCCAGCTCCGATAGAATGCATTCCGCCTGATGGAAAACGCAGCGAAGGTAGAACCAATCTTTCTACTATTTCGAAGTGCTACAAGCCCATCTGTTGATATCTAGTAGAGTTATGTACAGGTCATTCAACTTTTTTTAATATACTACACACGCATGAAAATATACTGAAAAAGAATTCGAAAGTCGCTGACTCCTTTGTATGTACATTTTGCAAGGAAATATATGAAAAATTTTGTTAGGCCTTGGCTATTATCACTGTTTATCATGCATTTCTTGGTAATTGTATATAAATGACACTATGCAGTCAGTAGGTACGAGTCACCTTAACGTGTGGAGTTTCATCAAAATCACAACAGTACCTGCAAAAGTCGTACTACCGGCCGAAATTAAACCTAATAATGATGCACCCCAAGTCTTATTCCTGTGTTTATTTTACTTTGCTGACATTCTCTGACATATTTCCTTCAGTTCGTTTTAAAATGCGGTGTTATTGTCATGTTAATGGGGCAATGAAATCATTTGCTCAGCTGGCACTGCCACCTTAACTTTGTGCTAATTAACAACTACTAAAACCTTGCAAACTGGTGTGTTATGGTACAAAAATAGCGTAATTTTAACAAATTTTCAAAAAAAACTTTTTTTTTTTATAACTTTCTAAGAAACGATTTTGTCAATACGGCAGAGGGTAATCATTTATTTAATACTCGTTTTAATAATATGGCATAAGTTTATTGAATTATTTATATAATTTATATTACAAGAAAAAACTGCTGTTTTAAACATTTTCGTTCAAGATATTCATGATATACTTAACATATTAATTATTGAAATTAATTATAATTTTTATAATATATTACTTTTTGATATCCAAAAAAACGCCACATCCATGCCAATATTGACGTAAAAGTAGCTGGAACGGTACGACATCTAGCGGCATCGGTGCAAGAGCTCGATTAAAATGAATCACAGCGGTGGTAATTGGGTCTCCCGGCGGCTCATCCAATTAGCCGCGACTTAGAAACCCCGCCCGGCCTGTAATCTGCCCGCGCTACGGCGACGCGAACACAACTCCAATGATATGGTAACCTACTCAATACGTACGAAAACTCCGATCATGGCCATCTTTTAATCTTTACGATCACGAATTGTTGCTCGTCAAAGTAGCTAAAGTTGGTAACGGATATACTACATATCTTTGCCGTCCCGCACTTCTCCTATTAAGTCTCGCCAGTGTGACGTAAACATGTAATTGTATGATTAGTATCGAAATTTGTAACTGAGGTGTTGAATTGAATTAGATGCCTTAGGGGTAAACAATGAATATGGATATGGTTTTGCGAAAAAAACAAATTCTTTCAGCCTTAAGGTCAGTGACTGAAGTCCTTCGTCAGCAGCATCTACTCATGACTGCTGCGTATGACTTGTATGACTCTCTTTACATACAAAAAAGTCTAATACAGTGTTTAATTTGTCATGTGAAGCGCTCTAACCGATATAGGTCGAGTAGCAGTTATATAAAAACCGAAGGCATATTCATAAGCAATTTTAACCTCAAGTCAAATTGTATGCAACCGATTTGAATAAATCAAGTTGATTGGAATGATTGCTATCTTACTTTATTAGTACATGTGCCTTAGCTTCGAGAATACAAAACATTAACCGAAGACTTAAAAGCACAAATTAAATATAAAACATTGCGTCAGTCGTCATATTTAAAACAGCAGATGCTAAAAAGTTTCTAAGGGAAATGCTATGTATTTATTGGAAATATTCATAAACGAAGCGTACCGACAAGTTGTGATCAGGTAGCCAGTTAGTCTAATAATTGGCAATTATACTGAAAAGGTATTGTAGCTGAATTTAACTAAAAACTCGTGCGGTGGCGTGAACGAACTTGGTATATGGATCACGGACCCGACATAACTGGTTTCATATCGAAAGGTGGTGCAAAAAAACTCTTAAAATGAATCACAGCCGCGGTAATTGGACCCCAGCGGCTGTCCAATTAGCCACGACTTAGAAACCTTTGGTCTGGCCCGTGCACTGTAATTTGCCCGTCTGTTGCAATATGAACCTGAGAAATGTACCGGCTGGAAATGACGTAATAAAATATTCTACAGCTTCATAAATCGTTTTTAAATTCACCAACTTTTATAAGCAGTTATGTCCCTAGATTTTTCCCATTTGCAAAGATAATTGGACGCTGAATCACTACGCTGAGTTTTGGTGAAAGGTCACCCATGTGTGACCTCTGAGGACTAAATTGGAACATCTCGTATTGTATCGCTGTATTATCACTCTCTCGAGCCAGATATCAATAACGCACGAACGATTGATAACCAACCGAAATGTATATGGAATAGCCTACGTCTCCTGACGACTTTGAATAAAAAGTCCTTTACTGCATCACACATAGCACGTGATAACTTTTAAAACATACAAAAGAACTTATTAATTTGTTTTGATTCTTTCGTATTCTCAAAACATGTATCTTGTTGGATATTTCATTAATATTTTCCAGTTGAATAACGCAACAAACGAGCACACCGTCGAAGTAATTATCGCCACTCACGAAATAATAGCTAACAATATGAATAAAACCAAGAGTGTCAATACGTTATACATATATATTTTGTTACAATATCCGTCCCGCCCGTGACTGAAGCGCCGTTAGCTTAGAAATATGGCCCGCCGCCGGTTTGACCCAGACTTGCGTGTTACAAAATACTCGGCTCCACAATCGGTAAATGCGACAAACGCGACATTTAAATTCTCTTTACCCTCACGCTCTACTTTCGTAAACAATTAATGTAAATGCCTATGAGTTGTAAAATTTTAATTTGTGTCCTACTTATTCAGTTTAGGGGACGTTCATTTGCGACGAATAAAGCACAGTTGTTTAGACAAGACGCGATAACGAGTCGCGTCAAGACTTCGCGACGTCTTTAATGACCTCGAAGTCGGTAGGCCCCGGTTCGCGTGCGCAATTCTTGTTATATCTTTATTACAAAGGAGTGCCTCATTAATTTGGCAGCCCCTCAGGGTTGAGAGTCGCGAACCCTTGACCTCGTTCGCGGGATCCGCCACACTGAACCGCTCCGCATTGAAACGGCGACGCACCTTCTGATACACAATTAACGATCCTCATTATTGCGTTACGATCATACCAACTCCGGTGCCTAGTCGCTCGTCTTCGAAAACTCTAAAACCGTACCCGCGGAACATTCCAATCGTTTCCGCAAACGACCTGAACATAAAAGTCAAACTTAGATCATTTCAGCTGCTCACATAATTCCTTGACTCATCGTCCTAGCTAGACAGTTTCTATTATCCTTAATAGTGGCCGTAAGAGTTTTAAAATGGCTCGGATACAAAACTTGCTCTGCTCAGGAAGTGTTTCCCGAGCCATGCAGAGCACGGAGTTGGGAGAAGTTCGATATTGAATGTCGCGTTTTATTGGACAAATTCAATAATCACAAAGCGCATCTAGCGGAAGAGAGCCTGTCACTTTGTACGGGGTAATCGAGTGCCGAGTCGCTCGCCTTATCGAGTGCGGGGATCACGTGAGAATGGAAAGCCGATCGCAGTTAATTTGGAGAGGAACGCGTGTAAAGAGGCTAATGAACGCGGCTAGAGGCCCGTGTCCGCGAACTCGTGCATTTTTAATGGCTCACGCTAGCACACTCACTATTAATATTTACCGAACACGTCAAGAGGGTGCACTTTACCTTTTAGTTAACTAGCGTCCGGCCGTTCATTAAATTTTCACGCGCGTCAGTTTCGGGCGAATTTTCCGCGGAGCTGGCCGGCCGGCGGCCGATAACGAGCGGCCCGCCTCGTTACAGCCTCCGCGCCGCCCGCGCCTTCCCGCACACAACCCGACCAAATTTTATTAATAATAAACTGTAACTGAAACGCTCGCTTTGAAGTAACAGCAACTCGAACGCTCGTTATTGAAAATTATGCTGAATCCTTTGACGTTACCAGTCACCAAGCAACTCTTAAAAGTTAACTTATCGACATATTTGCCACACGATTGTGCTCGGATATAAGGGCTCTATTGACATCTGCTCAAAAGCTTTAGAAAATATTTTACGTATAGTATTAGGAAAAATAATTTTACAATGTTTATTTAATATCAAGTAACAATCAAATTGTTAAAATTAGCTTTAAATATGAACTTGAACACCGATTGCTGAAGTCTTCAGTAGACGTTCATAAGGCACGCGCAATGATGGCGGACACGCGTCAAATCGCTGAAATGAAGTCGTCATGTAAAGGAAGCGAGCTAATGACGAGCCGGTCTAATCAATCGTCATGAGGCTTGTAATGATAAACGCGTGATGCGGGCTACTCGCGTGCTCGAATCGCATGAATAAGGAATGAGCGCGCGCGCACGCGACGCAACAAACTGCCGCGGCGCACGCGACCCCCGCCCGCCCTACGCCCTAATTTATCGCCGCCCGCCCCGCTATCACTCTGCTATCTTGCCGAGCCGTATCTCTTAGTACTCTTTACGGTTTGAAATACTTGGCCGCTTCAAGGACGTCTGCTATGCGTATATTATTTAATATTTATAACCTACTAGCATAATAAATGGGTTATAAGTTATAAGTAAGTAAACTTAACGTTGTTGTGAACGAAATAGCACGCAGACGTATCTGAATGATATAATCGTTTTAAACATTTCTTATTCCTTTATTCTTAAAATGATACCAAGACAATAGATAAAATGTTTTTTATACTAAACATAGTCAACCTCGGTTAGTAGTGTATTTTAAATATACTTGAATTTACATTATTTTTTATCCCTCTAGTATATGAAATAGAATATTAAATGTGAAAAATAAAAAAAAATAACTTACCTTATTCAAAGTTTCGTGTGCTTGTGTCAAAAGTTTTTTACATAATATCACAATATGAAGCAATAGCGCTAATATAAATAAACGGACGAACGAGCCGGCAGACTTACTCGTAGTGGCGAGGCCTCCATTGTGCAGTGGTCGGTGCTCATTTGCGGGGAAAGTTCGCCGAGTACCTCCTCGATAGTTATCTGTGGCCCTCCAAACTTTAGCGACCTTATCGTGTTTTTAGCTCTGATTTATTATAACTACCCACGTGACCTGGATTTGGCGTTATTTCTGAAGAATAGGTATACGTCGCTTAAGCCGTTCGATACTTTAACGATGTAATTTTAAATTTAGATTGATTTCTAACGATGGATAAGAATCTTTATATTTTCATATGGAATCTACCCTGTATATGGATATATAAAACAAAAATTGAGTACAATTTCACAAACTGGTATCTGATCGTTAAGTGGGTAGAGCCTGTTATGATAATCTGGCTGCTAATAAAATACACAAATATATAAATAAATCTATAGATATAGATAGATAGATATAGACAACTACATACAGAACAAATACTACTACCTAGCACACAAATATTTGTTCTGGCTGAGAATCGAACCCACAATCACCAGTGCAGTTACAAAAGATACTAAACAAATCAACGAGGATTATATTTATCGTAAATTATTTATAAATGTTTCTGGTTATAAAGTGTCAATTTTTTAAACTACCCTTTGTACGTATATGCTATGGGAAAACGCAGCCTTACAAATAGTCTTGTAAACGACTAGTTTGCTATATCATCGAACAGTTACCGATTGTTTACTGACCGCTTCAGGCTCACTATTAAATTATTTTGGCCCGTCTTGCATTGTCTCGCGGCTTCGTTCCGATTGCCGCCCGGATTGGGCCCGCCAATATAAACACCAGTTAAGTTCACTGTGCACCGTCCTTGCGTACGTCCGATACGAACAGTGGCCCTAGCACGAACCTCCAGCGACAAAGTATTCGTACGGTATCTGGTTAAGAAATGTATGAAAATTGTAAAGCGCCCCTATCATGCGTAAAAGGAACTAATTTGTAATGTAAATGTAACTGTAATTCCCGCGTTTTGTATGAAATGTGCGTGCAGGAAAACCCAATTAATGTATTCTGACACTGTCAATTCTGTCAGTTGCATTGTGAAGTATCGATACCTTTACATTAGAAACTCTGGTTAAGTTTGTGTTCGCGGTACAGATTAACTTCAACCCGGGAGCGACGTAAGAAACGTCAGTCACATGTCAAATTTGACAGCAAACGCTATAATTTAAGAGCGGAGACCTACCCAATCCGATCACACTAATCGTAATCAGTTTAACGTTAAAACGTTTTAATGTTTTTAAAAGCCCGAGTACAAGCAAACTCGAGGCGCTCAGAGAATATTAGATGAAATAACGTAAATGGATTGTGTGTATATGGCATTAGTGTTATTGCCACACGACGCCCGCCCGTGCGGTACGCTAGACGTTTTGTATTGAGTTAGGACAATCACTCACTCGTTTGTTAACTGGATTCGATGCGGGATTCCCGCGGCTGACGGGAACCTACGATTTTCAATTCCATGTTCTAAAACTGGAAGTTTGATTCACTACCTTTTATATAAACACATGTAGCTGTGTTTTGTTTTGACGGATTAATCGAATAGCATTTTGTTTAATCGTCATGAAATGTCAGCCGGTGAGTGTTATAGATGATTTTGATTCCAATTCACTTGATGTATATCTATACTAATAATATAAAGCTGAAGAGTTTGTTTGATTGTTTGGTTGTTTGATTGTTTGAACGCACTAATCTCAGGAAATATTG
>DWQT01001863.1:0-15518 GCA_018244895.1 Myscelus amystis hages
GACATGAGAGTAAACAACAAATACCATAATGACCACACGTTTATTTAGCACAGGACATGAGAGTAAACAACAAATACTAGAATGACCACACGTTTATTTAGCACAGGACATGAGAGTAAACAACAAATACCTTAATGACCACACGTTTATTTAGCACAGGACATGAGAGTAAACACCAAATACTAGAATGACCACACGTTTATTTAGCACAGGACATTGAGGACGTTTTCGAGGGGCAATCCTTGCCGACCGCCCGCTTCTCGATGACGTTGACCCGCGCCGCCAGCTCCTCGATCTGCCGCTCGACCGCCTTCACGTCGCTACGGAACCCCGTCACGGTCGCATCGAGCTCCGTTAAAAACCTTATCTTGTTGCAGAGCTCGTCGTATTTCTGCGATATGTATTCTCGCGCGTTCTGCGAGTCGACCATTTCCTTGTCGATCTTGTTGATTATCTCGTACTTGAGCTCGTCGAATTTCGACTCCAACCCGGGCCCCAGTAAGTGCGCGGCTCGTATCGACATCTCCTCAGCCCTCCCTCTTATAGCTTTCGTGTTGCAAATCATCTCATCTCCTCGAACACACGCGGAATAGATTTATATTGGTGTACCGAGATTTCATTGTTCGATTTGACCACATGAAATTTTGCGTATGAATTGTTTGACGCACGTCTGAACGCACCGTCGCGTTTACGGCTGTTTTATTTTTCTAATCGCTTTCCAAGCAGATATTATTATTATATTAAAAAATAAATTTAACAATAAGTGGTTTTAAAATATCAGTTTTAAAATTTAAAATACTATGGTTTAATTTTAAAATACTATGGAGTTCTCCCAATAATAAAAACAACAAATAAATCTTCGACTTCTGTAAGTACAATCTGTTCGTTTGCAAATGCTAATTTTTAACCGTAGTAAATTTTGTCTCCGTCCCTCTCGCCGCTTTCGGGCACAATAGAAAGAGATAAAAGGTGCAATCATTACATCATTTCTATTATTGAGGATTAATGTTTCTCTATACTCTATGCTAGAAAATAAACTATACATTTACTACATTTCTGTGACAGATGAGCCTTACATTAGTAGAGAAATTAAAAGAAAAACATAATATTTAAAAATAATAAATGACATTATCGTGCTTCGTTTCCAACTGTTTCGGCATTAATTATCGTTGCTGCATAGATTTGTCCTATTATTGTCAAAAGGGTATAGAATTTACATGTCAAAAACAAAATCGTCGCAATTACATATGGCTAAAGGCCGCCATTTTGACATTTTCTCGAAGTTCAGTCGTATGAAACTAATATACTTATAATATGAGAGTTTAGTCGAATTCTTGATGTGGTTACTACCGCGAGCACGAACTTTACCAGAGTCCCCAATATAAAGTTATCGAGACTTCACAATGCAACTGACAGAATTGAAAGTGGGTTTTCCTGCTCGCACACATAAAGTAAAATCGCTTTCACTGCCCTATGTCCCTTTGTATGCTTAAATCTTTAAAACTACGCAACGGATTTTGATGCGTTTTTTTTTGTTAAATAGAGTGATTGAAGAGGAAGGTTTATACGTATAATACGTTTACAGTTTTTCTCTAAAGTATTCAGTATCAGCATTGGTACCGTGCGAAGCCGGGGTGGGTCGCTAGTTTCATATAAAACGCGGGAATGACATTAAAAATTAGTTCCTTTTACGCACGATAGGGGCGCTGTACGATTGTCATACAAGGATTCCGTACGAATCGTTTGTCGCTAGACGTGCTAGGGCCACCGGACCAATAAATGTAAGATTGCTACGTTCTACTACGACATAGAGTTACGTAGCTTATTTTAAATCTGCTTTAACATCTGTAATGTTGCCACCAAACAAAAAGAAACAATAAATCACACTTAAACCGTTTATCTATTTTAACAGCTTGTATTTAACTTTACGTTTTATGTTTTAGATTTTTGCAATAATTCAACCACTTCTATTAAAGCTATTGCGATGAATTTAATAAACTAATAAAGACTTTTAAAAATTAATTGATTATTTTAAGTAGTAACAGCCTAGTGGTTTGAAATTCAGCATCCCATACCTATGGTCTAGGTTCAATCCTGGCATCTCTGACTTGTTACGTGCGTTTTATAAGAAAAATTTTAATATCACTCGCTATAACGGTGAAGGAAAACACCGTGACGAAACCTGCACACCTTAGGGATGTTATAAAGCATATTTTCTGAGGTGTGTGAAGTCTACCAATCCGCACTTGGCCAGCGTGGTGGACTCTTAAAACCCTCTCACTATGCAGAGATCCAGTCCGGAAATGTACCAATAAAAGGGTTGGAAATAACCTGATTATTTTAGATAAAGAAAACACACAGAAATTCCCATTATTCTTGCATGCATCTATAATATACGATAATTATGTAGATAGATAATACACTTTTAATACATTGGAAACAAGTGCTTCTAAGTGGAAGTAAATTTCCATGTCAGTGTGTTTAGTATTCCTCGGCCTTTGAATAGCCTCTTATTATTTTGCCCACTAAATGTAGTGGAGTTGCATTGAAGGTGGTTCAGTTTTGTGGGGTAGCTGGTTCAGTGCGGGGTATGCGGTAAGTTTAATATTTAATTATTAATATTTTCGTATTATTATTTATTTTATTTATTTAGGTCACCAATATTCTGTATTTTATATGGAATTGAAAACAAAAAAAATACGTAATTAGTCTCAGCTTAATTACCGTAAAGAAATTTAAACATTCAAAAATTAATTATTAGATATTTCTTTTTTACGTTATATGGATTTACATTATATACAGGTATATTACTAAATATGTAATAATGTATTTCAATAACATATTTGCTATTGTTTAAATTTCCAATTACAATTTTATAAACCTACAATATATATAATATTCATTAGAGTAAAAAGTGTAAAAATCGCGCTGCGTCTGTCTTGTGCGCTTATAAACTTTAACATTGGCACTATTTAAAGGATTTCAATACAGTTTAAAGTAATGAATAGATTCATTCCTTAAATACCTTTCGATATACAATTAACGTGCATCTATTTAGGCGGGTCAAGTGGATATATCTAATTTTAGCGGATTGCATTTTATAAGGGTGGTTTTGACGCGAAATCGTCAGGCGAATCGTCAGGCCGCCTCCGTCCGTCCATCAGGGGATGTTTCTTCATGAATAGAAACACAGATAGAAAATACTGTACAGAGCATGCATTGTTGCAAAGGAAGAAAAAAAATGCCTATTCTCTTTTCTTACGTCCTGGACAGTAGCCTTGCACTAAATCATAACTAAATCTAAATTCTCGTATGTATATATTACTCAAAAGTGACTGACTGACTGACATAGTGATGTATCAACGCACAGCCCAAACCACTGGACGGATCGGGCTGAAATTTGGCATGCAGGTAGATGTTATGGTGTAGGCATCCGCTAAGAAAGGATTTTGATCAATTTTACCCCCAATAGGATAAAATAGGGGATGAAAATTTGTTTGAAAATTTGTCAATCTTAAACCGATCGGGCAGAGAAAGTCTCATGCATAAAGCAATTTATATGGCAAAGCAACGTTTGCCGGGTCAGCTAGTTTCTTATAATTTATCAGTTCCCTGCTTGCCATAACAAGGGTTGATCGTAATTTTGATCCAGACTACTGAGTGTGCACTATATCTAGATACTATAATGATAATAATATTTTTGAACACCCTCACATATGGCCAAATCCATACTGATCCAAAATTAATACTTATATAGATAATTTTATTGCACCCAGACACAAAACAAATGTGCTTATACCACAAATGTTTTGAGTGGGAATCGAACCCACGACCTCACGAGATCATTCTACAGTGCGAAGCTTTCGATTGCTAGTCTATTATAATAATTATCTATTACTGCCCCCATATCAATGGAAATAGGTGATATCTTTAATGATACCGAGTGTAACGTAAAATATGCTAAGAGACACTTAAGAGTACTTGTGACTTTCCGTGTAACTTCGGCGTCGGCTATCGGCGTCCTCCCGGTGGCACAGATAACGCCACTCATTATACCGCCTCAGGTTCGAAGCTGGCCCACTTAGGTTACACCTGTTGTTTCGTCCAGTTGGAGAATTGCAGTAAGTTTTTTTTATATATGTCATTATTTAAATGCATACGCTTTATTTTCTGTTTTTGATTTTTTGTCGTATTTTTTTTGTCGGCCTTTTTCGCCCGGTCGGCTATACATTGAAGATATAAAGCCGATGAACCATAAATACTATAAATGTATGACGTTCATTTAGTGTATTTAGAACAATGAATAAAAGAATCTGAATTTGAATTTTTTTACGCTCCATTATTTAGATTTTTTTTTGATGTGTCCAAAAACTGTTTTATTAACTCATCTCGTTAATTAGACGATATATTATATTTAATATGCCATTGTTACTAAAAAGTGTTTCAAATGATGTTTTCTTCTATTGCAATTGAATTTCGAACGCGTTTTCAATTTCAAACTCACAAGAGGTGATGTTTGTTTTCTTAATTTAAAATAATTCGGTCTGTAATCGAACGAAACATAAACCAGCCAGTACGGTTATACACAGTGGTCTTTGATTTTTTTTTATTCCGCTTTGCTTTTTTTGTCTTATTTTCCCGGTAAATTGTTATCTGCTGGCCAGCTCCAGTGGTTCTGACCCACATAGCTCAGGGGAGTGTTTAATCATCATCAAATAGCAAATCGTTATTTGTCGTGCGTATCGCCTGAAGTGCGAAATAAAATGTCGCATTATAATTATAATGATGTCACGTGTCGTCATTTTAGTAAGCCCAATCGGTGCCCTTTCGAGATTTACGTTTTTTGTTTTATTAAAATTCGATTTTAAAATATTAGAGCTTGATAATTTAAAAATCTCTCTACTATAAGAATTTTTATCCAGAGTCTTAATTGGTTTACAAAACTGTTTAATTCTTGTTGTGGTAAAGTAAATCCATGATGTTTTAAAGTTCGATTTGTGTTTTTATTATAATCTATCTGTTATATAAAAATAGGTGAATATATTAATTATTTTAAAGCGCTGTTTACGCTATTTATACGTTCTAATGTTTATCAGTTAGCATTGGCAACGTACTGTTTTCTGATTAAGTTATCATTCAGCCAGCAGCAGTGGGCGTACACCAACACACAGTGACGCAGCTTTTAGAAAACATACTTTTAATTTTTTTTAAATAGTTTCTTGTGATTCAGCGGGAAACAGCGGAATGTAAGTTTCTTTTTCTACGCATATTTAAAAAGCTACGGTTGTTTTTTTATAATGCTAAATTGATTTATATTATCTGTATTTTCTAATTACTATTAATTTTACTTGTAACATTAATGTCATTAGATTTTTATTTCCTTGCATTATTAATTTCTGTGTAGCCTTGGATAATTGCTTTTATGTTTTAGTTCCGAATTTTGTCACACTTTATAACTTCCCGCTAGGCCGATAAAATGAAAACAATATGTATAATCACGAAGGTTTCTTCCCTGTAACGACTGAATATAGTAAACTCAAATTTATCCATAACATGTATATGACGAATAGTAACATTGAATTGGATTTTGAAAATTTGACTATACATGTCAATATTCTACTTACATTCTACTTTTACTTAACCACATCATTACATTCATATATTTTAGTATAGATTATATACAAACTTATTTCATTATTAAACTAAATAAATATAACTAAACCAAAATCGAGCCCAATCCGCCCTTGTGGTAGAGTAGCCAAGAGACTGGCTATATTCCACTCTTTGGACGGCTAGGCTGATACTGGCTAGGCTAGGCTCCAGCCCTCGGGTCACCAGTCACAAAAGCTTAACTAATACTAGTGGCGGTATTTTATACTAGTGGTGCAAAATTCGACCGTAATTCATTAAACCATTTGTGAAATGTTGTATTTATTAAATGTGTTAAAACGCGAATTTAATTTAAAAGTATTTTTTTGACATTTCTTTGGATTTTGACATTGACAACCAGAATGTAAACGTCATTCCTATGTGTGCATGTCGCACGCGTGCTAGTGTGGGGAATGGTTTCTTTTATTAATTCAATGTATTTCCAACGTATTTTTATAGAAATACCGGCAATCCAGACTTCTCTATATACACTTTAATCCTGCCAAATATCATACTTCTCCGTCGTAAATGTGAATAGGGATACAAAGTGTACCCTTCGAGTATTAATATAGAGATGAATACAGGTGTTTATTCTTTCATAAACAGTTCCGACTACAGAATGATTATCTAATAGATACTCAAATTATCATTAAAACCTTTTATCATTCCGCTGTAGGACACCGATATCAGAATAACAAAGGTTGAGGTTAACTCCATGCTGGCTTGCTAATTTAAAAACACAGACAGAAATAGATGCAGAAACGAAAGTTTGACACTTATATATAACTTAATATATAACTTATATATAACTTGTATATAACTTAATTTATATATAACTTGTATATAACTTAGTCTTATTCAGAACATTACAATTTATATAACGTACAATTAAAGGAAACTCCGCAATTTTCTTGTATATTTCTGTTATATAAACACGGAAGATAATTAAACGCTGTATAAAATTATATATTATAGCATTCTAGGTATCCTCATTAACGTGTTATTTATCTTCTATGAAACATGTTTTAACATAACTAGTAATAGTGTTATTTAATGCATAAACGTAAAATTCCCATAATCAATACGATATGAAAGTGGAAGATGTCTGACTGTTTATTATACAGCGTAAGTGACTAAGGAAGGCATTTTAGAAATTCCACCCATAAGTGGCTAAATAGGGGTGAAATTATGAAAAATTCAAATACAAATTGTTTTATTCATTATACCGCATATACATACAAAGGTATAGATTTATGTATATATTTTTGTCGAACTGATACTCGAATACATAATTAAATAATAATAGGCACTCATTTGATAATATCGTAACAATAACGAAACGTCTTTAGAACACGCAACAACTACATTCCTTTTCCCGCCTAAATCTGAACTGTCAGTCGCGGCGGCCGCACTCCTTCCCGCGCTTTCTTCCCGCCAAAAGTTTTGTCACTCGAGCTGTGACGTCACTGCCTAGGCCCCGCGCTTAGTCTTTATACGACTACAATATATTATATACCACTTATACACATTTAAAGCGTTACCATTGTGAACGCACAGTGTCAAGTATTAAACACTTAAAATAAGTGTTACTCTGTCCACCATTTAAAAGCTATCTAACAGTCAAGGTTTGAATTATTTGTAATGGAAATACTTAATAAAAACACGAATAGTTCTTAAAAATGTAATTTGTATTTCAAATACATTATTCTGAAGTATTTTGTAACCATATTTGAAATACGTTTTCAAAACACATTTGAATACAAATACATTTCGCGATGTAATTAATTATCTGTTTGTTGAACAGTATTAACTATATTATCTGTTTGATAGTACATTTAAAAGCTAGTCTTCACGAAGACAATTCTTTTATAGGTTAAAGGTTAACATCTGACCGTATTTTGTATATTACATAAAATATATTTTGTATGTATTTTAATTAAATTATAGCATATATTTTGCCGAGCCCTGCTCTGATGTCACGTGTTCTTGTATAATTGCATCAACCACCGCCCCTCGCAGCGATAAAAACACTTAATGATTCGAGTGACGTGTAAACTACGTAAAGTGGTTGCATCTATACCAGTGCGCTTCTCAAAGTTAGCGCGAATACAGGTTTTTTGTTTTTCACAAGGTTCTGTATTTAATTAATGTCGCGTATGGCGTAGTTTTTCACAAAAAATGGAGTCTTTTTTCAACAAATCAGTTGTAACGTACATATCATATATCATGAAGCTTGCCAATACGCGTTTGGCCAGTGTGGTAGACTATGGCTTAAAAGTCACTCACTAGAGAAGACCTTTGTCCAGCATAGGTACAAGAAAACCTTTGAACCCCTAAAAGTTTGAGAACCACTCCTCTAATATTAACGCGTATTGCACATTCTTCGCGCTATAACTTTACTTGTATTTTTATTGAATCACTCCAACTGCTTTGTCATAATATATGTTAACTATTGTGGAACAGCTGAGAGAAAGTACGATATGTATATCCGTCTCTTTCTAGCTCAACTCATTCCGTTGCTCTGATGTGAATGTCGGATGTTTTTAAACGGGTTTACGGGCTTAATAAGGCTTATCGACTCAACGATAGTATTGTTGCTTGTGTGTATATTTTGTGGTGGCACACAGCCTTAGATTTAGGAAGTGATGTGCCTTTTTATGCTATTTAAGCCGTATATACAGTCTTGAACTTTTTCAAATGTGGAACGTTAAATGTAGTCGCATAACGAACTTCTCGCCTACAAACCATAGACAAGTTTGTGACAATATCTGTCATAAATGGGACATGCATTCTCACTAGTGTATTTCTGTATATTTTGGATTTCAGGATTTCACACGAATTTCACTGCTATCAGCTTCCCCCAAAACTAGGGAAGCATTGATAAAATTGGTTCATAAGCGCCTGTGTATTTTTGTATAGCAATATCACATTACTGTGTTAAAAGAAAATGCAAGCCCGTTTTAAGTGGACAGGAGTGTTCGTGAAACGCATGTCACAAATATTAGCTTACTATTGCAAAACGAGATAAATATTCTTACATTAATACTGTGACAATGAATTGATAATACCTAATTGTATGGGCAATACCAAATCAATTTAGTTCCTGACAGCCTCAACTAGATGGCGCTGCGTGTCTCAATGATGTTTTATTTGTCAGAAGAAAACTATATCCCGTTTTCTAATTATAATAATATGAAAACAATACCTAATGGTAAATAATTTTGTATCATTTGAATAAAACTGTATTTTTTCTCAATTAAATTTTATGTTTAACTGCAAAGTAATGTAATGTTTTTACATAATTCGTATTTAGCATTCGTATATAGCATATTTATTCGTATATAGCAATTATTTTCCAAATCGACATTTTTATGTAAAATTACGTGTTTCTCAATATGATTGCAAAAACAATAGTAATGTTGTACGGAGCCTGTTATTGCAGAAAGAATAAATAAGTAATAAATCTGTTGCCGTAGACAACATAAATATAAGGAAAATCGAAATATTATGTAAATTTATATATACGCTAAGTGCTTACAGCATAATGAAGTTACAAAAGGCGCACTAAGTCCACATACAAAACTAAATTGTCTATCTGATGGATTCTAGTATTTATTTTAATTTATTTAAAGTTTTTTTTAAATTTCAATTACGTATCGGTACTAACCCTGTTCGGTTTATCCCTAATGTCTAAAAGATATCTCACAGAGAAGGCCCACTCCATTTTACATCCCTGAGCTTCTCATCTCTCTCTCCCTCTTCATACTTACGCGCCATTTCTAATACTCCATGACTTCCTCTTCAATCAGTATTTTCACTACTTGTCTTCCATATTTTCATTTAAAATGCCGTAAGTCCATTTTGATCAAAAGCAAGTGAATTCAAAAAACGGTTACCTACTTTGTAACAACATGATATTATGTAGTACATTAATGAATCAGCTTTCTTAGGAGGAAAAAAATAAATGTGCCGGAAGTAATAACGGGAAAAGGTTTAGTCTCTCAAATGATCGTTTCCTGTGTTCGCTCATCACATCACAAATGCGTTCGCAACCTTGGCGACACATGTCGAATGCTAATACATTGCTCCTTATATTAAGATTATTGTGTGAAGACATTGTGACAGGCGTCAGACCTTTTTAAAGTCCCTCTGAACAGTACAAATATCCAATCTAATAGCGACTAAAAACATGCATTATAAACATGTGCCAGTTTGCATTGGCAGAAAAAGAATCGTCGCATTTGAATTGTATTTTTTTTTAATTAGGATTTATTGTCTATGACATTTTACCTTTGACATTTACGACTTTTTTATTTGAAAATGGAATACTCTTAAATTAGTATTCAATAAATGAGGCCAATATAATTCTTGTTGTTTTGGCCATTAATTGGCAATATTTTGTTTGCTAAAGAAGAAATTAAGACTAATGGCCTGCTTATAAAAAATACAGAAAACTTCTTTCTAGTAAAAACGGATTGTGGTTTTACTAGTTGTTTTTTAACCCTTTTTAGTTGTCCACTGCTGGACCGGGTTAATAATAATAATTTTACTATGCTATCATTAATATTTAATATTTTATTATCAACCCCGGCAAATTATACATAAGTATTCTATTACAATTTTAAGAATAATATAAGTATATATTTTAAACATAAAATTTTTCTATGTACAGAACCATAGACTATAGAGGATTAACACATTAAGAATAAATGTTGTATAACAATAGGCAATACTTATGCCTGTTATGTGCCCAAGTCGTCTAATAGGAAGCTGTTAATTGAAGATATATAGTCTGTAGCCACAGTTAAATAAGGAACTAGTAGGTAATCATTCTTTTAAATAGCCAATATCTGTATTAGTATGAAATACTCGTCAACCAACAGTTTATTTATAAAAAAAAAATATTAACAAAAAAAAACCGACTTCAAAGTAGAACTAATCCAGACCAAATTAATACGCACTAAAAAGTAAACAAATGATTTCGTATTTTTCTACAACTCAATAAAGGACTTGCTTTTCTCCTCATCAGCTATTTGATACACATATTGTTGTCTTTGGAGTCGGTGTCAGCCAAGGAAACACTATAATATACCTAGACAAATAATATCCCTAACGGGGCGGGCAGGGCGCACCGAGTGCCATATATCTCTGTCCTGACAAACCTGTCGTGCTTCATCCACATCCACCGGTTTCGGACCACGCGCCGGTTTCGGACACTCTTGGCTCCTCCGTCAGCCAGTATCTGACCTATTTGGTCGAGATAGGACAGTCTAGGTCTCCCTAGGCTCCCTACATCCATCATCATCTTGTCTGGGGTCGATTACTAATGTCCATGGGCGGCAGCAACCACTTACCATCAGGTGGACTGCATGCCCGTCTGCTACTTCCGTTAAAAATAAAAACTACAATCAAAGTAATTCTATGGACACTGCATTTATATGCATATGCTCTATAATTAACTCGTTTCCATAAGATAAGTGTTATCATTTCAGTTTTTCGCGGTATTATTGCTAAGTCTACATTCGCAACACGTCTGCAGATAATTCATTCAAGATAATGCGCAGGAGAACACCGGATCGATAGCAACCAATGTAAAATCTCTGTATTATCATCTCTATCTATTTCGTCTATATCAAAACACGTTCGTACTGTTGTGATAAGCATAAAATTATTATTAGTACCAGCTTGGTCTACGAATACAACCGCATAGAATGTTTTCAATTCGCTATGAAGTATATACTAATGAAAGTAGAGCTAACTGCTTACAGCATCTATCTGTCAGTCAAAGCTCTATCAAAATCGGTCCAGCCGTTTCGAGTACGACAAACCAACGAACACAGACAAAAGTTTCAACAACCCTCTTTTGTTATAAGTACTGTTGGTTTGTTTCAAGGCTGTATTTCTATCGGCTCAAGAGTTTCAGCTCTGTAACGCACGGACAGACAGCGGATGCTTAGTAATAGGGACTTAGGGACGTCGTTATTAGTAGTACTATACTTTATTTTACAGATGATATGTCTCCCTACACACTATTTTTAGCGTAGCGACATTATTGTGTGGATACGATTAAATATTTTTAGAATAGATACATTACATATGTAATGATCACAATATATATTTATTACATTTTATAATGACGTAGTACACCCACAGCTGTGTATTAATACATACTAGTGATGGGCCGAATAATCGGCTAATACGTACATTACGATTTTTCAAGCAATCGTAATTGTAATCTTGTGGTTGGAAATGTAAAATTTTCCGAATTAAAACCGCAGTTAAAATATATGCTGACTTTGTATTGACAGTCCAGCTAATGCACATCTTTATTTAACTTAAACACCAAAGACATTCGTGGAAATGTTGCTCTGCATGATATTTATACACTTTTTCGTAGCACAAACAAATATAAATCAGTATTCGGTTACTCGGCATAACTTCACTCCGGCCCATCTCTAGTAGATATGTATGTACGTATATATTATCTATAAACGCAATATGGCGATGGATGAACAGCTGATTAAATGTTGAAATTTAATTTACAATGAATAAACAATACATTGAAATATATATCTCAAATGGAATGTGGTTAATTTTTAAATAAGTTATTGTAATAATTACTGTAAATAATATTTTATTTGAATGTAACAATTCTAAGAGTTATATATCTTTTAATATGATTATTGAGTTTAAGTGTTTTAAATTATACTCAATTTCGACAACATATAATATTTTGAAGCGCTTAAAAATGAATGTCTTATTCGGCAACTAAATCAGCCTAACCAAACTTACATAGTATATATACATACATGATTTTGTGCACTTACAAATCCATTTAAATACGAATGTTTCACTTTTCATTAAATGTTTCCTATTAAGACGAATACTCGAATGAACGTGTGCCAATGCCGAAACAAGTCGAAATTCGAACATGTAAACAAAAACAATGAAATATCTGCCCGCAGTTTTGGCAGGTAGCAGAGTAAGCCCGCCAAGAGTCGGTCGCCGCTGCGTGGACTGCGTCACGTCACGTCACGTCACGTCATATGGACGATAGGGGCTACGCGTACGACCCGGTGGGCTCGGGCGCGCCAGTCAATCAGCAGCAGCACAGGATGGAGCAGGGACAGCTGTGGCGGCAGTACATCATCGCCGGTGTCGGTATGTACGGTTTTTTTTTAAACACACAAACTTAATCATACTGCCCGTACTCTTTTTTAAACTTACTTATAATGCCCGTACTTTTTTTATAACACACTTTTTTATTAACTTACTAATGCTGGCCGTACGTTTTTTATAACTACTTTTTTTTTTAAATTATTTATACTGCCTGTATTTTTTTACATTTTTCTTATCATCGGATCTTACAGTTTTTTTTTTATTTGTGCACATATTTATGCATGATGCGGTCGCTTATACACGTAACTGTAAGAGCAGTTAAATAGCACTAAATAAGTTTAATGAGATTCTAGCTGTAATTACAGCTACTTATGTTGGTGTTCCAATAAATAAATGAACTTTCCTTTTTTTTTATTATATTTAAATGAATTGTCATGTTTTATTAAACCATAAAGGGCCCGTGTAAAATTTTTATTTCATACAATTATTTTTGTTGTGATTATTTTAATTGATTGTATTTTATTAAAACATAATTAATAAAGTGTGCGTTTAACGTGATATGAGTGACCAAAGGACGTTAATAAAGTGTAGTGAATTTTGCATTAATTATATAAAAGTGCTTTATCATCGTTAAAAAATTAACTTGTTCATTCATGAAAGTACGTTCAAAAACAGTCAATTCAATATCTTCGACCGCATAAATCAATTAATCTTGGACTTTTGATAAATATGTAATATAAAAAAGAATGTTTGATACGCGGGAAATCGATAGGTATCGCTAATGGAAATACTTGGTACCTGTACCTACGTAAGATATGTTATTCAAATGCGTATAAAATCAGTGAAATTCACCTTTTAAGATTATCATTTATTGCATAAATCTAAATGAATGTTTTTTTTATTTTCGATAGGAAATCAATAGTTTTACCTCAGATGGAAATGAAACTTTTTTCTTAATTTACAATAAGACTAATTTAGCATTGCAGCCAGTTTAAAATAACATCTATATTTACTTTACGACAAGGTATAGCCAAATCTATATTGAAAACAATGTTAAAACTCTAATGTGTTATGGATGTGTCCATGAAATTTTCAAATGTTCCCAACATATGTATTCTGCTGGTTACTCCGAATTTTTCCAACAATTTTCCCGCTTTAAGGTACTGGCATAGCAAAACTGCTCTCGGCAACAACGTTATACAAAACCCAGAGCAAATGCACAGTTTCCATTAATGTATATTATACTATATCCGCCCTTTGCATACACACATCTAAGATCCATTAATTTTAATATCAAAACAAATCACTTTAACGTAACACAGGTCTGCAATGACTCGCGTATTAACGGCGCCACTGAAATACTATGGTTAACCGTTCCCTGTACCGACTTGTGACGTATTTTGATATCCATTTATCAAGATTTGTATAATATTGATGTTTATACCCGTCGTTTGTAAACCGTTATGTTTATTGCTTGTGTTATTTACGCGCGAAACGCCCCGACTAATATTATTAATAGCGTGATATAAAATTAATCGTTTCATGTTTAATTATGTTATCTGTAACGTGTCCAATCATATGTCTGGCTGAATGAAACGTAACGGTGTGTGAGATGAGCAAGAAAAAAATGACAGTTGTAGAAATTTGAATTAAGAATCAATGCGTTCGAAATAGATGAAACAGACAACAAATACATTATAATATAAAAAACAAACATGTAGCTTAAAGAGTCAGTATTTGAACCCAGACTTCCGGACTGGTAGAAGTCTAAACTGTTACGCTATCACTGCTTTCAATATCTTTCCTTCGCAGTGTAAATGTGAGATAACAGACGTTATAAATTATATAATACAATCATTTATTGTTACTATTTAATACCTTTAATATACCCTACAATATACATTCATATCAGGCAGGCTATTGTATAATTATTTTGCATTATGTATTTTCGAAATTGTACTTCATTTACAATTGTAGTCAAGTTTTTCCCTTATATTATTGTTTCTTATCCTACACTCACTACCCGTATTCATTTATTTGTTTCGTATATTTTACAGGTTTCTGTATTATTCAAACTTTTTAACGAATTTATAACGAAAAACATAAAAAAAACAAACGTTTTAACGGTTATTAGAAACGGAATATTTCTTAGATATAAATAATTTTTATATTAAATTTTGTGCTATTGTTGTTAAGTTCGAAAATCTAAAATTTTAAATGCACGCCTGCATTTAAGTCCCTCAGCTACATTTTCAGTTAAATCCATCGAAACATGCATACAAATAGATTAATGTGATATTGATACAGTTATAGGGTTACGTATGCGTCAAAATTATTATCGAGTTAATAAATTGTTATTACATCTCGACCTTCGATAAATAATTGTCGTTATTCGCTATCGTCGTGATAAATTTTAGTGAGGATTAGTAATATTCACTTGAGCGAGCTGTATCATGGGTTTTGTAAGGAATCCATTTATTATTACGTAAAGGAAAAACTTTGTACCCCTTTTTACAATTACGCGGACGGAAAAGTGTGAATGGTATGGTTCGACTCCGGCGGCACCACCGCCACACCTATTTCTGCCTTATAACAGCAGTGTTAAGCGCCGCTGTGTTCGGGTTTGAAGGGTGTGGTAAGGGAGACATACTTTTTCGAGACATTCCAGCTCAGTCCTCAGGGGTAGCGGTGCATCTGTGGTCGACCTGAGATAGGAATCTAATCTTATCTGGGGTCGATTACAAATGTCC
>DWQT01001864.1:0-15510 GCA_018244895.1 Myscelus amystis hages
TCGTGTTCACACAGAGACATTCGATGTGTACACTGAGTGTACGGTGTATAGTGTCGTAGTCTGAACCGGCCTTAACACAATACCATACACTTTAGGCCGACTACTTTAAAGCAGTGAAAAAAATATATGCTATGATAATAAAAAATGTACAGCATTGAATGCATTTATTGTAATGTACTTATATTGATAATTTGAACACGAAACAATGCAATTTCAATGATATTGTAACCGTGCAATGTTATCAATGTCATCACAAGTTTATATGTTAAGGTCGCAGAGTACAGGTGCTTATCGAACGGTGACAACGTCAACTACCAACTGTTTTAAACTAACCAGTGATCGAATTTAAATATTAATAAGAACGTGACATTGCTAAGCTAATCCTTTGCACTAACAAGGCCAAATTTCAAACCGTAAATCAATAGGACACCTAAAAGCTGTCGTACATTAGCCATCCAATGGAGAATCGTGAATCGTACTAAACGTATTTATAGAGATAGACGACATGTAATAACAAATATTTGACCTTATCCAGGTATTATTATTAAGAACCTTATTGAGAATAGTTATATTTTCAAAATTATGAAACAAATTATCATGAAGAGGGCGTTACTAAGCGATGTGGAACACTAGGCCACTGGCGATTGCCATAAGCTAAGGATGAGGTTTTTATACATGTTTTACTAAATGATTATAAAATTAAGGGCTGCCCGCACACTAGGCCACTAGGGGCGGGCACTAGCTCAATTACTGCTCAAATACAGCTGCTTTTTCCATTAATATAAAAATTGTGTGATAACAAAGTAGCAATGATTTTGGAGCTATTATGTGTGCAATATGAGACTAATGTTAACTTAATTCAGCTAGATTATTGATTACTAATTGACCTTTCATTAAATTAGTATGAGAATATACTGCATAAATGCTGAATTAAAAACTAAAAAATCTAAAAACATCAGTTATAATTTTTCAAATGTGCCTACCACAGGAAAAAAGTATTTCAATAACCTGCATTTGATAGCTCAAAATGTCTGATATAAAATTCAATGTAGCCTTGAAACAGAAATCATAAAAGAACAACCTAACAGCGTTCTGATCCACTTCATCACAGTCGTCTGTTTTCATTTTAGAGTTGTCGTCGTTATCGAACACCTTCCGGTGTGGATGGTGACTATCGCTATGGTGTTCCGTAGAATTTCGACTACTGATCGTATCGCTTCCATTACGGTGTTCCAGTCTCCCATTCATCGCACATCCATTGTCGCGAGGCATGTTAGGTCTATCAAAGTCGAAGAACAAAATTCTGAAGAAAAAGCAAAATAAAATTGTAGAACAAAAAGTAGCGTGAAATAAAACATTGTAGTGGTAAAAATATTTTACATTTACTGTCACATCGGTACTTGTCGGAACATGACGTACTAAAAAGAAAAAATACGTACTTTTAATAATAATAAAACAACATAAATACGAAACACACGTTCGTAATTGTAACATTATATTAAATAAATATAATTTCATAAAATTCAAGTAAATATTGTTTGCTTTGATTGAGTTGTGACGTTAATTACATTATTTGATATCGTTGTTCTTAAGTTCATCTTGATACTTGAATGACGACCGAGTAAATCATAATATTGAGCTTATCTGTAAGGTTGTGACATTTAATTGTTTTTTAATTCAATAGGTATACAATCACTTAGTTTTATTTCTTAGCACAAGTGTGCTGGCAAACAATAAGTCAAGGTTGTGAAAACTGGCGACGCAAATGCTTGCAATATCATAAGGTATTTGTTTATCCCAAAATTCAGAAAGACCATAATGTACATTTGATTTTTATAACTTTAGCATGGTTCAAATTATTACACCATCACAGAGGAAATACTTTAGTTTTGTATTTAAGTAAAAGTCTGTTTTTATTGCGTTTATTATACATATATATATTAAGATAAAAAATTACGTGTTGAATACAAAAAAGAAATAAGCTTTTTATTTTAAAAAATGCTCTAGTCATTTTTAACATAATAAATCAATGGGGGCATATTTATCATAATATTACAAATTCTTGAATCGACTGCACTTTATGTATAACTGAAACGCAGTATTTGATCGCAAAAAAGATAAAGTCATTAATAAACGCTATTACTTCTTAATAACCTTAAAATGAATGTTAGATGGACATGCTGGTAACGCTACAAATTAAAAATAAAACGTATATTATAAATAGGTACGCACCTTCACATTAATTGTACTGAAAAATAAACTACAGCACTGTCTATCAATACGAAAGAGAAACCCCACAATATACACAAACGTAGTGACAGGTCAGCTTTCCGCAGCTGAATACAACTGAGTACAAGTCGGCGACCATCCGACTGGCGTGCTAGACTTGCGTTCTACTATATTATAAGTTCAACTACATACGTTTACAGCTCCCTCCTTCTATCACATAACATTCGTGCATCTAAAGTATATTGTGTGCAAAGATTTTTGTGATACTTCAAAATAAATTTTACATGTCCATTATTCGAGTTATACAGTGCTATAGATTAAGAATTGAAAAGGAACACGCCGTAGTTATTTCATGGAAATAAATTCTTAAGTTAAAAGTCATTTTCTGAAAAAATAAACTACAACACCTTTGAAAATAATACTCAATATTTTTAGGATCAATTTAATACTTATTGTTACAATCATAATGCTTAGATATTAATATTATGAGCAAAAATTATGTGACTTCAAATTATTTGGCTGATGATTATTAAGCCGTCAAAAAATTGTTAAAAATGATGTAAAGTGGAAATAATTGCTAAAGCACATCTCTATCTTTACACAGTACCTATAAAACATAGTCGCTTTCGCTTCCTGTCCATATGTATGCGTATATCTTTAAAACTACGCAACGAATTTTGATGCGGTTTTTTTTTAATAGATAGAGTGATTCAAGAGGAAGGTTGATATGTGAAGGTTGATAACTAGCTGTCGTCCGCGGCTTCGCACGCGTTGTGATTCAGAATTCCTTAATGGCAATAAGTAAAGATATAGTACGTATATGAATTTAGACATTCTAAAAATAACAGGATATTTTCACGATATAGGGAAAGGAGAATTGTTTTACTCCCAATTCAACGCGCGCGATGCCGCGGGTAAAAGCTAGTATAGCTATCCTACCTTATAGCTAACCTATAGCCTACCTTGATAAATGAGCTATCCAACACTGAAACAATTTTTCAAATCGGACCAATATTTCCTGAGATTAGCGCGTTCAAACAATGAAACAATCAAACAAACTCTTCAGCTTTATATATTAGTATAGATATAGATATATATCTGTTTGTACCTCCATATTATATGCATAAGTGTCGGAGTACAGATATCCCGTTTACCTGTACTGCCAATGCTGGCAATGCTGCCAGTCGTGCCATTGCTGGCACGACTGCCAGTGATGTGCATGAATATCACCCGATAAATAGAAGAAACGTAGCGATCAACCTTTCAGCCAAACATTATGATATCTATGCCCAAACGTATTCGTTCTGTTCCAAATTCAAATTCTATTTTTTTTTTCTTTTCAAATTCTATTTACTTCGATATTACTTTGAATGAATAGATAATGAAATGTACGTGTAACATTTTAAATCTAAAATTATTTTTTACATGATAGATACTACGAGTACATATGAATGTATGTACAATTTGTGTTATATATTTTGTATTATATGTGTGTGTCAAAAACAATCTCTTTCGAACTGGAATTATAATGTAGAAAACGAAACCCACGGTGTCATCTCCGACAGACAATAGTCAATAAGCACGTTCAGTCCTACTTCGGAAGGCCAAAGAAAACATTAACGAAAAGGACTTTGAAGTGGATTTTCAAAGTTTTCATTGTATTTTAACCTATTCAAAGGACCCTGCGCCAGCAAATTTCTGCTGGGTTTATCCGGTTTTTGAAAAACTTTGCTAGGGCAATTTCATTACGAACAGAGCTTTTTGTTTAAATATAACCTTTAGTAAAATAAAATTTGATTTTGATATATATGGGTTGAAGTATGCCGATCCCCACTTGACCAGCGTGATATACTAAGGCCTAAATCCCTCTCACTATGAGAGGAGGCCCGGTCCAGACGCGGATGAATAAGAGGATCGGAAAAACGTTATGTGGACTAGGTACTGTCATGTGAAATAACCTGTTCATAGTGAGTAGTGTTAAGCCCATGAACGGTGCCCATCCGTAAGCACACCTCAGGCTATTTAATGCACGGATATAGGTATTATTGGTAACTGATTATACTTGTTACTGAAATTGATTCGTACGTAATTGCATATTTTATATCACATGATATTGAAATTTTCCTATTGAGCTTGATAAATTTAGCGTCATGTAATAAATCCTTTATAAGAACGATTTAACTAGGTTAGTTGTTAAAACGGGTCGAGAGTTCACCTACTTTCGCTGTTGAAAGCTAAGACTATTATTGTTTACTGAAGCCGCAATGTCTTTCATTACCTTTTGTAGGGCGTTTTTTAGCCGAGCTTTATCATTTGGGAGATATTCTGATCTAGAGAGCAGTTAAAACGCATAATTAAAATGTACCAACACACGCGCTCAGACACACACACATACACACATATTAATATTTATAGTTATGTAGCTGTAACAGCACCCAAATCTCCAATATCTATACAAGTCATGTATTTACGACACCTTTGTTACCAGATTTACGATCGCGATACACCGTTCCTATCACCACTACGAGACTGACTCTCGTTATATGTTTAGTGATAAGAATCTTATCTCGATATTCGTTAGGGCATCTATACGTGTAGGTATTAAACAAGAAATATCTTTCACTTACTCGTCACGAAGCTCATCCTTGTCGAAAGACATCGTAATAGAATGACAATAGACACCGACTAGCAAGCTCGGAACACTGTTAGATAATATAGTCTTTAAACAATGTAGAGAACGCGGATCGATAGACACGGGTGGCAACTAGCGCTGTGCGGTCGTGGGAAAGGAACTACCGGAGGCTCGCGCCGCCGCCCGCCGCCCAGCTCGGGTGGGCGCGGGCTGCGTGCACGAGCCTGCGCACTGGAGACTAACACCGCGCTCGTCCACCTCTACGCAGTAAAGTCCGTATCAGTCCATGATATGGACTACTATTGTATTCGTGACACAATTTTAGCGTTATGATAACGAGTTATATTATATCTTGACCGCGAGATAGCAATGATTTAGTCACTATGATTAGTCTTTGATATAATAAGTTTTCCGAAAGGAACATTGGGCATGGATAGCACATTTCATTAATGTCTTGTATCATAGGTATTGCAGGTATACATGAATATTAATATCAAGAAACTTAATATTATGCACAATTTCCTACTAGTGCTTAAGGATTTTCTGAAATAAACGCATTTTTTTTTTATTTTTTTTTTCATTTCCTCGTGTTACTTTTAGATGAATTTTGTTTTATTTGACTGGTCTACTAAAAGAAATGGCGCGCTACCCGGCGCTACCCGGCGGTACCCGGCGCCACACGGCGAGATTCACTTAGGAGGTACTCGATCAATAAAACTATACAAAACATATATTGCATAACACACTTTATTTTCTACATAGGAAAGGTAAATCTGTAGTAGATACACTGTTAGCTTTAGATAATAGATGGATATATTTAAATCTATCTATACAATGTGGGTAATTTCCAATCTTGCCATGTGGATATAAAATAATGTATCAATAAAAATTATACAAAATCATTGAAGCATTAAATTTTTTTTACGTAATAGTACAAATATTTAGGCATAAACCGTCCATCTGCAGCTCGTAGTAGAGGGACACAGAGGCAAGCAGGTCCCGCACGCCGGACCTCATCAAAAAGTACGATTGATCACAACAGAAGCCGGTGGAAATATCCCAAGAGCAGCGGCCTCTGATGACGTCACGTTGTCATCCTGATGGCAGGAGTGCACGAGCACAGAGAAGACTACGTAAGACTACTCAAATATTTCGCTGATTTTTTTATTACTAGCCGTGTAATTAATCGCTATGAATAAATTAAATTAATAATGCCTCTGTTAATTTATAGCAATGAAGTAATATTTATGACATTGTAAAGTAAATATGGCAAAAAAAACTACATAGGTACCTACTACGATTGTGCGACTACCGGAACTTCCGAGATAATTGGCGTTCCGAGTAACAATAGGCACGATACATAATTAAAGCTTCAATTTCAAACATTTATAGGTACACATATAAGCAAATAATTTTAAAACATTAAAAATTGACCTAATGCTCGCAGAAAAAATAAAAAATAAAGTGATTTATATAAAAAATTAAAGCACAAGGATACGGAATTACGACATAATTGTAATAAGGCTACTGACTAGTAGATGAAACACAATCGCCATACAATTACAGAACGGCGCAACATAAACGAGCTCACGCACACACACACACACAACTTACATTTTCAACGTCCACAGATCATGGCCATTCGAGTCTTGAAAAATTACCCCATACTCGATACATAATTAACGAATCATTTCAAAAATTAGGAAACAGCAGATTGATATCAATGCTAATATACATGCTATAGTAAAATATTCAACATACATTCATTAACGTAAGGATTTATCATAACGAACAGCAGGGCCTTGCAATCTAAAAGGGAATTATTATAATGACGTTTCTAACTACATCGCAGGACTCAATATGGCGTAAAAGCCGAGATTGACATTAACAGCGACATAACGAGGTAACCATGGAACGAAGCTATTTCATTCCTCAAAATCCATTTCAATATGGGTTATGATTACGAAAGCAGGTTTCTTTATAAAAAAAAAAGGAATAGAACACAACAAAAAACATTATTACATTAAATAGTCCGTAAATTATTCAAGAGTTATAGAAGCGCGGCTTACATTATTTATCTATTTATTATAAACATTACAATACCACAGATGCCTATTTCCATTGAGCCGCGTCGTCGCCGGCGCTGTCACGATAGGGATAGGTCGTTCTTAAAATATGCTTTTTTAAACCCATATCGTGTTCGCCACCAACATGCGATGTTAACGACGAAGTTACCTTGACTTGTGAAAAATACACGTACGCAACAATACCAAACCTAAAACACAGTTAATGGTCTCTTGAATCTGATGTATTCGGTACGCGGCGCCGTCGACGGTAAACTTATTTAATATTGACAACATTAGAGGTATATCTACGTCCGATACAAAATTAAAGCAAACGGTTCAAACTTAAACTATACATAGCAAATATTGACCAAACGTTACAGTCTTATCTATATTACATTGGAAATATTATGTCTTCGCACAACATTCCTAAAAATACACTTTTGTCAAATCGGATAATACATAATATATACATAACACATTATTAAATTAATATAACTAAAAAAACAAACAAGAACTTATGAAGGTATCCGGTTGAAAGGAATGTTGTGTTGGTAGAATACGTAGAATTGTCCTAGGAAGTTGGCAAACCGGAAGTAAGGTTGCGGATATGAGATATGCTTCAGATTGCTAATCAATACAAATAATTTTTTCTAGGGAAAATCGCATGAGGTTCTTTGTAGTTGGGGTCGGGCTGGTTGCGGTAGCGTCGGGCGAGCCACACGGCGAACAACTGGAAAACGTTTTTTTTTTCTATATTCATATGAAGATATTGCTGTTAAAAGTGCCTACTTCATAAAGATATATCCAAATTGTAGCAATTTAGTGCAAAAATATGTTTTTAATTACAAAACATGCATGACTCATCTTTGTGATGTAATGCTTTAATGCCTTCCAACAAAACAAAATTTTACATGCAACATACAATATACAGAGTGACTTTAAAGAACACAACATTGTTAAATACATTACTTGCAATAGAACCGAACCTTAATTGTATGCAATTTAAATACATAGTGGACACTATTATAACACATAACAACAAATAGGTTAAACAGAAACTTCAATGTATAAACGAAATGATAAATAAATGTCTGACACCAAACGTTACGCGACAAAACCACCATTTATTACACTGTAATATTGACTATTATTTGTGCAACGCTATTATTAAAGAGTGGCATTTGTTTCTTTAAAGGATTATTTTCAATTATTTCAATGCAATATATTATGGTAAAGCGTCGCAGTTTTCATGCTCTGCATAGTATAGAAAGTATTAAGCATCGGCAGAAATTGCACAAGCGGCATTCAAAGCGCGAAACCAATCCACCTGAAAGTTACAGTCCGATTATTGTGAAATCATTCACAGAAATGCACTGGGGTTAGCCCGCGGATCCTTCTGATTACGATATCTTACTGTCAACCACACACCCAGAAACTGGAAAAAACCGCCGAGTTAGTCACAAGATGCGCAATGAACGATACGATTAGTACAAAGTTTTATGGTTGTAACAATTACAACATAAGTAGATCATCATACTTAATAACTAAATGCATACTTATTGCCACTTCATGTAAATCATGTTTATCTTATGTTCAATATATATGTATTAGTTAAAATAGATATTAAAATACAAATTAAAAGTGGCAATAACAAGACGTAAATGTTTTTTATTAAACTCGTTAATAATAAATCAAACACACATGATTATAGTATGTATAAATTGTATAATACAAGTGGCCGACAAACATTGACAAAAACCACGATTGGTTAATTTCATGCGGCCAGATTGAAGGATGGAGAAAGAAACACGATCAAAATGATCTTCTCAGTTACTCAGAAATACTTCTAAACTATTTAGTTCATTAAAAGAGAGTGATTCAATTTTCAAAACTATATTATCTTTATATGTTTAAACATGTTATATGTTATAAAATCAAAGGATATTACAGTTTTCCGTGTAATAAGCACTTACCAAACACATATGCCTATATACTAAAAAACTGAGGATCTATTTTGATAGGATGTTAATGTAGATACAGGAACATTACTGATAAATTTGACACAATCTACTTATCTATATGACAACCAACACAGGTAACACATGTGTAGGTGTTTAGAACACAGTTTGCAATATTTGTGTTAAATAAGATAAGGATTGTACACACCTCCGTAAAACTGAAGAATAGTCCGATACCACCGCAAAGTTTGAAGGCACGATCAATAGTTTCCCTCAGTTTCTCCATACAAAGCTCACATTTGCACTCAGGTAAATCAGTATCTTTACAGCAATTTTTCTATAAAATCGTAAGGAATAGCTTAATTCTACTGAACTTTACACATCCTGCACATAATATAGTTCAATATGTGAAATCGATACACACACTTTGTTATGCACCATTTTAGATCACAAACAATAAGAAAGTAAAGTCATACACAATCTTTTTTGAGATTGAAAATCGCAAAGACCTTGGCAATTTTATTTAAAATGTAAATTGATATTTAAAGTCTTCAAAAAGACCCCGAGCTCTGCTACATTATGGAATAATGAGCGCGAAGGTGGCGCAAAAACCATATAGGTAACTACAAATATTCAATAGGGACTAAGGCTGTACGAAGGAAGATCTATATGTACTGTACTTAAATATAGACTAAGTAAGTACCAATAAATCCAATAACAAAACTCTATTCTATGAAAAAGGAAACACTAGTGATAGCCGTTATCTTCATTGATAAGCTTACCACCCTTTTGTAAATATTACTAGCAATTTCGATAGCTATGTTCTCAATGTAATAAAAACAAAATGACGATAAAGAGTCCCAAGGTTATCAGTAAGAGTAACAGTAAACATTATCAGACTGAAAGATAAATTTGAAAAAATATATTTGCTTCAATCCACAGATTTAAGAGGTAGAGAACTTAGTTTAGACCTCGCCTAACCGGTGCCTATCCACCCAGTCTTGAACCATTGATCAGATCATCGAACAAACTGATAGGATGGCCACCTATGCTGCTCTTGCTGGTTTCCAATGTGGGTTATCAGTGTTAATAATATGAATTCTGCACAAGAACAAGCATATTTGCCAACAATTTACGGTGCCAAACTTACCAGATCACAAGGGGGATGGTCGGCGGTGATATTTTGTGACAGGGTTTGGAAGCCACAGCATTGGAACCTTTGTTGAACTTGTTCCTTAACATCCATATCCACTTGATTCCATCCCTTAAAAAGTAAGAAAATTTGTGAATATTTTAGACTATTTCATGTTTTAAGTTATCTGTTATCTAATGAAATACTTTCCTCACAAAATTTATGATAAGTATTGTATCCTGATTAATAAAATTTTTGTGTGCAGAAAAGTGTGTCTACTAGAAAAGCAAAATTTTCTGCCTAATAAAGACATATTTTAAAGCCATGTAAATTTAAAATGGTGATTGATATTTAAGAAAAGAAAATGTTTACCTGTTGAGCCAACATCTTCTGTTGATCAGAATTAACACCCAAACATGCGCATGCCACGGAAAACTGCACCAAGAACAGTAGAAACAGAATCACCATGTACTGATTACAGGAGTCAAGTATATTGCAAATTATTATTAAATAATGGTGTATAAGTAATGTAACAGTAAATAATCATATGACATTCTTTTCTTCATTTTAAACAAACTTCAGTTTCACAAACTTGTATCAAATTACAACTATTATTAAGTACTAGCTGTCCCTGCAAATGTTGCTTTGCCATATAAATGATTTTGCCTTTGTCACATTATTTTTTATTGCTGCTCCTCTCCTAATCATCTTAGCGTGATGTTATATAGCCTAAGCCTATAGCCTTCCTCAATAAATGATCTATTTAACACTGAAAGAATTTTTCGAATCGGACCAATATTTCCTGAGATTAGCGCGTTCAAACAATCAAACAAACTCTTTAGCTTTATATTATTAGTATATATTTGTTACATTTGGATACTCGAGAGAACACTACACTGTCCGTGGCATACAATTTTCAACCGAAAAAAAAATACTTAATATAATCATGGCACATTTTACACAATGACAAGGCAATGCCAAATTACTATAATTTAAAGAAAGTGTACGTACTCTCACGTGTATCAATCGATCAATTAAAACATCACGTGTTGCGAAAAATCCTTTTATATCACGTCAGTTTCACGTCCGTTTGCATCTTCCGTAGCGGATGAATCATCCGGACTGGATAAACGGATGGTTAAGCCCGTCTTATGTCCAAATAAGCTGCATGAACTCCTGCGACCTCGCCAAGAGAAATCAAGATCCGCGCGCTGTCATTATATGTTTACGTCAATAAAAGGAATCGAATAGATTATAATAACGGATATAAAATCGATTACACGTATCCAATCGATAAGTGTGGTGCCGCCATAAATCTAATATCCTTTTATATGACGGTGATTTGTTAAACTAATATATTGCGATATATTTTGACTGGGTTCGATTCCCACCCAGGACAAACATTTGTGTGATGAGCACATTTGTTTCTTCTGTGTGAGGTCGTAATAAAAATATCTATATAGGTATGATACAATATGTATATATGTAAGTATATCAGCTGTCTGGTTACCATAGCACAGGCAATAAATGACCTAATTTGGAATCAGACAGCCGTGTGTGGAATTGTCCTAAGATATGATTATATGATTAGGATTTTAAGTATCAACGAACTGTATTTAATAAAAATGACCACGTGACCTCAGGAAGTAGCATATCACAATGGATCATTAGTGGCAATGTTTATGAGCGTTCCTCTACTTCGGAGAGTACGCTACTTGTTTCCAGGCAGTATGTAACTTCGTTAAGCCTTCTCGGAAACCATGAGCAGGATATTAAACTTCAACCTATCGAACCTTGATATATATAACCGCCAATTCATTCTATAGTAGCATGGAAAAGTAATATTCAGACTTATCCTTACAATAGGTAGGGTAGGTATTACAATGGACGTAAAAACATTAAATTTACTTTTCTTTCGCTTTACAGCATAATATTACAACATTGAATACATAATTAATGTTTATGTCTCCTCTATTTCAGGTAATTCCACATGACACTCATCAGCTTTGTAAGGACATCTAATTCAAACCTTTCGACGTTTTGAGTATCAAGGAAATGTCACTTCTTGAACACAAGCTTCGGTTGTTAGCGATGCGGGTATGAGTACGTGGACATCCAGCTTAGGCGTTGTAACCCACTACAGTGTAAAGTGGCACTGACTTTAGCAAAAGTGATGTTCGACGAAGGTTTCATTGCCATTAACAGAAGGTGTCAATATTCATATTATGTCTAAGAATCACAAAAAGTTATATAATTTCATCTGGTTACCAAATTTACTACCCTATTATTCCTATCAAGAGATTTACGAATCACCAGGCCATTGCCTGTAATAACGCTGATAGTAATCATGTATTATAACGTTATTTAAATGTCATGTTTATAAAACGTTAGTAAAGAATTGTCGGTGACCTAAATAAAGGGGTAATTGTCTGAGGCAGAAAAATACATGTAATCAATTAATGGTTGGTCATATATCGTAATACAGGGTTTCTCAAACTTTCAGTTCTACATACCACTATTACCCTACAAACACTGGCGAATATCTAACATATGCTTATAAATAAGTGCTTAACCTAAAGTGTTATTTAAGTATGTTAACTTTATAGTTTGTCACAGCGTGGTATGCTTAATGATAGTGGTGGATGGACTTCTTTTAGTCACAAATTGAGCCGTAGCCGCAATCCAGCCGCCATTACGTAAATTTTATCGCGGACCCCCTACGATCGGCCTGCGAACATTTGACAGTTCGCGTGTCCCACTTTGAGAAGCGCTGCTATAATGTAATGAAATATAGAAATTATAAATTTATATAATTGGTCATCTTAGCCCACGGATGATTATATACATAAATTTAAAGCACTGATTCAATATAAGTTATATTAGCATTTATATAAAGACATTTTCACGGTACATTAGGTCCGGTTCGATATGTTTGGAAATCATTATACTTTTTTTTTCTGTATTGAATACTTAGAGCATGTTGTGGCTGGCCGCTTACCGTTTTAATTGTCGATGACTTGTAACTCCGATATCAACGTTGGCAATCATTTATTTTTTCGTGATCTGTCAACGCGCAGACAAAAAAACAAAAGTACAATCGACTGTTTGTTGTTAGTTATTACATTAACAGTCATTGCATATGTTGTTAATCGACCAAAATCCGTTAGAAACTTCACTTGTGTTTTTAATAATCCCGTATTTTTTCCTTACGAGGGGCATTTGATTCTAGGATAATCACAAATTATTTCGATTTTAAAATTGTCTAATCGGCCTCACAGAACAAACGATGAAGTATAAAAAAAAAGCTATGTAAATTAATCAATTAACAGACAGATAGACAACCATTTTGAAAGCTCATTTGTAATCTGGTAACGTGTAAATACTCGTAGCTCTTGGGGTCTAAAATTACGCAGCTATTTTTAAATCGATATAGATACAGATATGGATAACTACAGTAGGTACATACAATGTTGCAACAGCGATACTCCATATCGCGAATAATGTCCATAAACAAATATCATGCAACTACCGCAAGCAATATATTACAGAGCAAATTGTGCCTTATTATGAATTTGTAAAGTTACTTTTGCAATGGACTCGTGTGGGAAAAATATGAGGTTACCTTAAATTGACTGGCGCGACCAACCTCTGTCAGTGTCGCGGTAATCTCGAGTATGAAGCGTTGTTTGACACTTGTTACTGTTGATGAAATTCATCAAGGAAATGCACTGGGAATGGGACGTTGGTGTAGCATTGGTGACCCGAAGGTTGTGGGTTCGATTCTCGTCAAAAAAATATTTATCTTATTCGAGTATTTTGTGTTTCTGCGTGTAAAATTTACGTGTATATGTACATATGTCTATATGTATCTTTGTATTTTGGAATTGGTATACAATGTCAGCTGGCATGTGGATGGAATATTATTGTACTGGGCTCGTTTTGGAGCTGATGAGCACGGGTGTTGCCACAATATGTTATTAAATATCGAAGTTTCCATCTACTTTCCAATAGCTTGCCTAGCGAATTAGGTCGCCCTGTAATGTTAGGTTAAGTTCTTAGAAATAACATAAATAAAAAAAATAAAAATAAAATGTTTCACGAGTTTAAATACACAAAAGTGTCGATCATGTTTTCCATTAAAAATAAACTTAATATAAATAAATCCATCTTCAAAGCAGTGTTTGTTTTCATTAATAAAAAGCATGCTATTCACGGTATAACTTAATTGTTTTAGACGAAACACGGCTACCTTTGTTTCGTAAGTAACAGTAAAAGTCATTCATACGAAGATTTTGCTTTCAAAAAAAATTCCGTGTAACGAAGCAGGAAAATCTTTCGTATTTGATTTTAAAATACGGATACAAATTATTTTCAACACATTAACGCCCGCGCCGTAAGCCCACCCAAATCTCGAAATTCTTGGACGCAATAAAAATCGCAAAATATATATCCCCGTCCATTCCTCAACGGATCCAACTATAAATTCCTCTGACAAGGCGAAGCATTTGTTACCATAATACTGTCTCTCATTTTGATAAAGACTCGTGTGAGAAAATTAACTGCATATAGAGTAATTAACTCATATTACTAATTTCTTAAAACAAAGCAATTGGCAGTAATTATCCTACTAACACAATTAACGTGTCCTCTTTAGTTCCTAATACAAAAAAATCGTCATTATCATTATTATACGAGTATGTGCAATATTGAAATGGAAAAAAGAGATTTCTCAACAAATAGAGTTTGCATCCTTCAAATTGAACTTTAAAATCCTCTGTTAATCCACAAAATAGTTTTATTTCCAAATTGAGACATTTTCCGAATATAAAAAAAAAGAAAACCTTAGTGTCGCATTTAAAGCAAATTTATATAACAAAAACACAAAAAATCTATCAAAAGATTGTTATTGCCGATAAACTAGCGTCGAATTGCTTCTCCGATGCATTAACAAAGAAAATGTAATCTTACATTAATTTCTTGTTAATTAAACAACAGGCTATTGCAACATGCTGTATATGCACCCACGCGTTTACAATTTGACCACAGTGGCTTCCAAGTTTGGACGTTGTAAAGTCAGTAACACGGTAGCTGCGAACACCGAATTCTTAACATAATGTAGATATCTTGAGTTATTGAACGTGTCACCTCGATATGTTATCTTTGTTGGAAATTATTGATACTTGCACCGCCCAACAAAATGTTTACGTCGCTGCCACCGTTCTTACGCGTATAATAATCTCGCAATTATAAACTGATTGAAGCACACTCAGCCACGTTGCTCCAGTGAGCAGGGGCGAAGTAGATCACTAAGCTACCTAAAACACGTTTTTTATGTGATTAGAGTACCAATTCACCAGTGACCACTGATAATATTAAACCACTGAAATAAAAGTAATATGTTTAATAAAAAAAACGTATGCATATTTATACATACATACATAACCATCACGCCAGGTCCCTAACGGGGTAGGCAGAAAGCACCGGTGCCAAATA
>DWQT01001865.1:0-15505 GCA_018244895.1 Myscelus amystis hages
ATTCGTGTAAAATTAATATTTTAAAAATTACATGGCTATTTCAAAAAGTGGGGCATCTATCCCGGTTTTACCCTATATTCATGCAGTAAGGACGTCTGCGCACGATACAACAACGTAAACAACGTATCGAAAAGATACAACAACATACGAGTACGTGACATGCCACCACCGACACGTGCTCAGTCCCGTAACCGCATACCCTCGGGTTGATAGCCTCGATGGTCAGTTGCAAGGTTTACATACAAGAACTACATGTAGAAATCATTGTACAAGGTGGCAAAGGCTCTTGCGGGAAGGTGTTTAATATAATTGCACTTAGAGAACAATAGGCATAATACATTTGTGTTATCGCGGATGAAGTCGCGGGGAAGCCCGGAGAGGTGCTAAAGAATTCAATCTGAAATTGAAATCTCATTTTATGTGCTTAACGTCGTTTTTTCGTCTCCTTAACTGACTTGCTCCACCGCTAGCGAGTTACGGATAGATGATTGTATCCAACACAAACTACACATAACTGTTAACTTACATTTGATTACTAGCTGACCCGGCAAACGTTGCTTTGCTATATAAATTATAATTAACACCCGAGCAATCCCCCTTGCAGGTGGAATTTCGTAAAATCCGTTTTTAACTGACCTCTACTCGCCGAAAGGAATATTCTTACCAAATTTCAAGTCTTTAGGTCTTTTGGTTCCAGAGATATCGCGATGAGTCAATATAATCACTGTAAATTTCCTATTTGTACATACTCGTATATAGATAGAGTATCACTTTATTTCTGAACAAAGCACATCTGTTTATTATCTATCCTTTTACCATAACAGGTATTTACTCGTAATTACCTAATTTAATATCAGATAGCCATGTGTGGAATGTCCTAATTATTATTATTGTTTTCTCTATATGCAACATAATATGCAAAAAATTTTTCACAACAATAACACTAAAATTACGTTCGAATTTCAATGCTCGTAGTCTCGTAAGTTTGATGACAGATTAAGCCAACATTTAATAATGGAAGAGACCGCATATCGCTTCCCGCCTCCCGTCTGTGTAGTGTTTGTATGAGATCTTTTAGATTCGTAAATATTTTTTATGCTCCAACGTAACGGCGTGGTGATTGCGCCTTAAATGTAAACGAGGCTTGCGGCATCTGCTGCCTCCCCCGCACCTCGCGCCGCCCCGCTACCTTTAGCTGGCTGTACACGTTGCCACAACACACGCGAGTGGACGAAAACACCAACCCATATACAGCCTATTTGTCTAGCAATTGCTCGTCATCCCCCTAGCTGGCACCATGATTGAGCTCCAAGTTCATTTGACGTGGCTTGCCAAGACGTGTCGAAGCTTGTGCATGCTTGTCTGATTTCGCTAAAACAATGGCGTGTGTTTGCCTTCCTCAAGCCTGACTAATATTAGATTGGCAAAATTCCTTTTCTAAAGTACCTACCTAACTCGAGAAATGCCGAGTTTAGTTCGGTCATCAAGACGCTTAGTGATAATAATGCAAATCACATCAATTCTAAATTAAAAGATCTAAAAATTGAGTGTACTAAACAAATTGCTACTATTGCGAAATAAAGAATGATGATATGCAAAAATAGAACTCATAGATAAATCAACGCCAAACTTGTTATGATCAATCTGTTCAATATTAATAAAGAGCTAAAGTCGTAACAGATATTCTGTCACAATAAAGTCGATTTAATGGTCATAAATAATATACATCAGGAGGCAATGTCGTATCGTAATTGGATTGTGATGGACGACCGCACAAAATGGCAGTAAAACATAAATACGAGTATCATAATGCTCAAGCGGCTACCTGCTTTGGAGCATCGTTGTGGAGGGTATACTAGCCTAGTCCTACCTGGTCTAGTGTTTAGAGAATCGAATTGCTAAACCAGAGACTGTGGGTTCGATACCATAAACAAACATTTGTGTGATGAGCACATTTTTGCTTTTATGGCTGCGGTGAATAAGAATATCTACGTAAGTACTTTATGTATGCTACTCACCAGCTGTTCGGTTATCATAACACAGACATTGAATTGCCTAATTTTGAATCAAGCAACCGCGGCTGGAATTGTTATTATTATTAACTTACTCACGGTCTCTCGCAGTTGCAGAAGAGATCCGCGGCCCTTCATAGCTACGTAAAAAGGGTACTAATAACGATTATATGGGTTAGTGGCTGAACAGTCCGTCGAACGTTTCTAAACCGTCATTAAGATATCTGCAACCAATTGTTTCATAACGAGATCAGCATTCTGATCCGGAGTGCTCAGTGTGCGCTCTGAAGCACACAATTCCTGGGAATATTTCCCTCTAGCAGTAGTTCAAGCAACTGCCGAGAGCGTCGGTGTCGACTAACTTTGACTTACCGCGTCAGTGCTCTAGGCGCATCGGAATTAGCATTTATTACAATAAAACTCAAGTTCAGAAGTTTACATTGTTATTTATATAGCAAGTATACACTAACTGGGTCAGCAGCCAAGTTTCGGAATGTGCCATTACACGCTGCATATTTGGGATTTATTGTTATAATTATTAACAATAATTTCCTGGAATAGCGGAGGATAAGATCTGTAGTTACGTTTAAATTTAGTCGAAACTTCCCTTAGAGTATCGGAGTTATTCTTAAAGTTATAAGTTGAGTACTAGTTAAGTATTACTCGAGCTACCAAATGCTTTAGTACATACCTGAAATCTCCTGAATATATATTTTATTATTGTTTTAATTCTTTTACAATTCCTTCTTGAGACAGGGTAAATATTTTGGTTACTTAGTTATGTAGCTTTTAATATTTGTACTGCATGAATCCTTAGACTAACTTAACTAAAAGGCCATTAAATCGTCCGCTGTTAGAATTCAAATCAACATTCATAATTTATTCGTTATCTATGCAAATGAGTTCTGCCCAAGATAGTATTGAACATGCAAATTTTATTAATCCTGCAGGATCGATACTTTCAAATTACCACGATATTAGTTTTAGGAATGAATTTCAAATTGATTCAAATCGTTTTGACGATTCTGAAATTACAATATAGCCGTTAATATACATTCCATGAACGAATTATACTATAAGGTTGAAGATAGTGCAAGGAATAAAAAGAAGAATTCTCTGTGCAGTCTGTAAAATAAGACGCCTTTCTAAGCCTGACAATCATATTGTCTCTTTCCAGAGAAAGTCCTGGGCATTCGCCATCTGCAGGCGCTGATGCTCTTCCTGGCCCTCGTGTTTTCCTTCGCGATGAGAGTCAACATGAGCTTGGCGATAGTTGCCATGACGGATTCTAATAACGAAGATGTAAGTATTTGATAAATTTGTAATAATCTTGCAAAATGTCCCGCTACCGTTTTATCTGAAGCAATTGCATCATTGATAGCCACTTGAACCTTTACGAACAATTACGTTGATAGTTTAACAAATACTTTAACATCAGTGTAACGGAGATTGAATATAATTCTTCGATTGTTTTTAATGCTGCTCAAATAACAACTTTTTATTGGAAGCAATTTAGTATGTTTAACTTGTAATTGACCTGTGTTGAGTGTAATTTTACTTTTTACTCGAATTTTACTTATTATTCAAATTTTACAGTTGTTTGCAATTTCCAGTTTGTCAAATATTGTTTATATTAATCCGAGTAATCCTTATTATTATTACTTCACTAGAAGGCTTTTCGAATTGGCGTGTATTCCAATTATGTTTTGTGGTCGTCAGGTACGAGTATGTACCAGTTACGCATTGAAAATACGCACAGATAAAACAGTCTATGTTAAAGATAATGTCAAATTTCTCAGCAAGTGACACGTTTTCAAGATTATCGTGTAGATAGAAATGGTCTAAATCTTGACATGGCCTGTACTATTGATTGATATATCGCTGGGAATGCTGAATGATCAAATGTTAAATTTAATTCATTATATTTTTAAGTTTGAACAATTCATTTGAAAGGTGCTCGTTTAAGCCATATTTAAGAAGCAGTAACACATACTTATTGTTTTAGTCTTTGATTTTTTTTTGTATTTACCTTCAACGTTACGAACTTAAGCAAGTAGTTTTACTTACTTAATATACACATTTCAAAGACATTAAGATTTTCTATCTTGCATTCCATCTTTATATGAACTTTAACTACATATGTCAATTTCATATTTGTTCTCGAACGCGATTTGATTACGTTATACAAAGTTTTCTCTTCACCTATTATATAGATAACGTCCAAAATTTATCTTATCTTTTCTGATATATGATTTGTTTTCATGAATGGAGATTAAGATTATTTGACAGAACGAGATCAAGATGTTAAGATGTAATATGAAAGACTTGGGAGTTTTTTATCGCTTTTGCGTCTACACTTACGCAATCGTGTGTGTGTCTACACATCATGATTGCCATGCATATGGTTATCCTTGACAGTAGGCGATATGAAAAGGTCTAGAGATTGCAGATTTTTTGTATCATTGAATATATTGCTGTAGAATCATAATTACCGTGTTATTACTGCAGCTAAATCCTACCTAATTATGAGGTATAAAACATGTACATATGTACATGGGATATAAGACATAAGTTATACGGCATAAAATTATATTATCACAGATAATATATTTATGCAGCAGTCATATGCAATAGTTATTAAATAATTCGTTTAATCGCTCTATTAAGTTATATAGGACACACTATGTTACTCAATATTTCGTTCTATGTAGTAACACTATTTTTTTGAAGTTTATTAAAAATGGGTAGTAATTAAATTACAGTCATTTGATTGGAGCATCAAGATCCAAAGCGTGGTGCTGTCTTCCTTCTTCTGGGGCTACGTGGTGCTCCAGATTCCCGGCGGGGAGCTGGCCGGGCGGTTCGGCGGCATGCTCCTTATCACGATCTGCGTCGCCGTCAACTCTGTGTCCAGTTTGCTGATCCCTATTGCAGCATATTATGTGAGTTTAATGACTGTTAAAAATGTATCATCTACATCAAAGGAATCTGTTAGTGAGTCGACAAACCTTTTCTACAACTTTGATTGCTGATTCAAATTGAAATTATATATTCTTTGTACTCATATATATATTCCATTACTGTCATATGCTTTTTGGAAATAAAGTTTAGCTGATAAAACAGAATTAAGAAGTGCGGTGAAAACTGTTTGTGAGCCAAAGATATATTCGCCCGTTTGGCATTGACATAGTCCAGTTCATCGAAAATTTCTTTTTTAATATCACTTGTTTCTTTCTCTTATCAAATTCCCTTATAAATTATTTTATCAAATAACCTACTAACAGTTTTAATATACAGCAAGATTTGAAATAAGTATTTGTTTGCTTCTAGGGAGGCTGGCAAGTGGTCTGCGGATGTCGTGTGATTCAGGGTCTCGCTCAAGGATTCCTATTTCCATCTTTACATAATTTGATCGGAAACTGGGTGCCGCTAGAGGAGAAGAGTAGATTGGGAACTTTGATTTATGCTGGTGAGAGAATATAGCAATTATTCTGAAACCATTGCACATTTTCAGAAATATCATTTCCGCATCCATTTCTGTCAGCACGTTTAGTTTTGATATAGCTGTGATTTTCTTAATACCGTATACCACTATGGTAATTGGGTAAAAGCAATTAGGGCCTAAATAGAAGGCTCCAATAGATATTTCTTAATACCTTTTACAAAAATATCGTTTAAGACACGCACAAACATTGCAATTCAATTCAACAACAGCGGCGACCGCTATTTTCGGTCATACATTTCCAAATTCGCCATTCTATCGGATTTGTACAACAGTTTAATGTTTGAAATTGATAAAACTCTTATAAGAATTTTATAGAATGTATCGGGGACGTACAATGCTACACAAAATGCTTCACGAGCAAATTGTTGGTTGACACTCGTGTTGAATGTGACGCGATAATAATGGAAGCTATAATACATCACCTTAAAAATGTCAATCATCGTGAACGTGTGTAACAACCTAACGACCTACCGACAAAGTCATCTCTCCATGGAATTGAATTGTCATGACGTCACATCCTCGGGAATGGACGAGAATTGTGTAAAATATTTGAAGGAATGCTTTTAAGATATTTCATTTCAGATTGTCGTTTATATTGTCGAAAACAGTTGTGGTGTTTGGGCACAACGTGAAACATGTTATTGATGTTTTTTTATATGTCTCCTCATATACACTTTTGTAGTACAATCAATAAAGGGAAAACTAGATTTTTAATATGATACGGTTACACAATTCAATAAAGAAATAATTCTGTATATTATTCTTAATTTAATTACATACAGTTTTTTTATTGTCTAATATATTTGAAAATGAATACTGATGAACATCACAATAGAATTTGGTCAAATTTCTGTTCTAATGTATATTTACAATTTCAGGAGCTCAGTTGGGCACAGCTGTCCAGCTGATGGCCTCAGGATTCATAGCCGAATCTTGGGGATGGCAGGGTATCTTCTACTGCAACGGAATATTAGGATGTATTTGGACAGTTGCGTACATCTTCCTCGGTTCCAGCTCGCCTCAAACATCGAAAATGATTAGTGTCGAAGAACGGTACTATATACAGAATTCGCTCGGCCATATCGGTGGGAAGAAGGTACTACATATGTACATATTTATATAAAACAATGTGTAAACGACAATGAAATAAAAAAAATGTCATTCAGTTGAACTTCTGTACAAGATACCACCCATGCTATCCAGTGCAGAATGCTTAGAAGAAATGCTGCATTTTACAGAAGCTGAAAACTCCGTGGAAGGCTATATGAACGTCGCTGCCTTTCATCTCTCTCATCGTAGTGCACTGTGGCCAGAACTGGGGCTTTTGGACCCTCATGACTGAGATGCCATCCTACATGAGCCAAGTACTAGGCGTCAATATTAAAGCGGTGAGTATTTCCATGATTCTAAAAAGATCAGATCATGTTTTCACACAAGCTACAGAACGCTATTACATAGTTTGATAAACTGTTGTACGAGTATACCACAAATACCATACGATTTTTTTACATTTCTTTAATAACGATCCCTTATTTCAAATGGTAATTTTAATTTCCTGGCTGATGAAGACCAATGATTTCTCATTAGTTAAATTTTATTGGATTTCAGAATGGTTTGATGTCGGCGCTGCCATATCTTGCGATGTATCTATTCAGCTTCCCTCTGGGCTTTGCATCAGACTACATTTTGAAAAAGGGGTGGCTGAGAATAACTGTTTGCAGAAAATTGTCCAATTCCATAGGTAAGACACATTTTTGATTACAGAGTTCTTTTTTTTCAAAGACTATTTTATGTGCTTAAAGTAAGACGGAAACTCTATAGTTTTCGGTCCATCACTCAGGTTTTTTAACTGTTGTGTGTATTGATGTAGAAAATCCTGAACATTGCCACTTAATCCTGTTTCCAGGACATTTCGGGCCGGCACTAGCCCTGGTGGGTCTGTCGTACGCACCGGCCGGGAACGTCACACTGGCGGTCGCCCTTCTGACCATCGTCGTGGGGCTTAACGCTGGACATTACACTGGATATTTGGTAACATAACATAACATAACCACTATGCCAGGTCTCCAACGAGGTAGGAAGTAAGCACCGATATTTGGTTCTTATTAATATTCATTTGTTACGTAATGATCATTGTCTTATATTTAAGTAATAAACAAAATAAACCTGTGATGATGACTTTGTTGGTCTTATACAAGCAGTGGAAGCACGTCAGGTTTGTTAGGGAACCGGCGTGATGGTATATCAGTACCAAGTATTTTTTGGGGTTTTCCTGTATCTAATATATTGTATTTATTTTATTTTTTGCTTTCGGAAAGTTAAGTTAAAACATTGGTATTAGAAACGGAATGATTGTTCCAGTTGGTGCACATCGACATGGCCCCCAATTTCGCAGGCACCCTGATGGGCATCACGAACTGCATCGCCAACATCATAAGCATCGTCGCACCGCTCGCCGCTGGCGTTATCCTTAAAGATGAGGTAATGTGTATCAACGAAATTTTACATATGTCTAGCGCAGCGATACAAATTGCATCTTGGGTTCCGATTGTAAAAGATTTCCCTTTACTTGATTTTGCCCGTTATTTATTGTAAACTAACATTGTAGATACAAAACAGAAGTTTTAGGAATAGTATTATACGTGCTAATGTAATTTCATAATTTCTTTAATTATATCGTGCTATGAAATTTGACAGACTGTTACCAGTAGCTACAGTACAATAGTTTAGGTTAGAATTTTAAACTAGTATTTTCTTTAAAGTATTGAGCGTTATAATAATGAAAAATTTTTTCTTAGTAATAACGTTGTGTTTATGAAAGTTTCGTAGTTTCATAAAACGGGTTGTTCTCTTGGTATTATATTTCCCTCTGCGCCGCGTGACTTAAGACGTAATATTGCGTAGTTAAGACACTGTTGAACTAGGTGAACATTAACTTAGACTTACCTTACTTTTACCTATTTCTTTCAAAATTGCTAGCACTGGATTATTTTTTTTACTTTCATTTTTATTCGTGCCAAGGACAATGTGTCTCCATTTATTGTGGATATATTTTCAATGTGTATTTTACGTTACCTTATCTTTAATTGGTAGTTCATGTATTCTTTTCACTACTATATTCAAATGTCTCGAATCAATATCAAGGCAAATATGTATTATTATATCAATGACAATAATAATAATTGTCATTGATATAATAATAAAAAAACGTATACAATTGGGCAGGGTGAGTAAGGTGCAATAGAATTAAGTGAATGATGTATTTCGGGTCGTGTGTCACATGTACGTATTGCATGAATAGACCTTTTAACAATGACACTGTTCCGCAGACGGATGCCGGCGACTGGCGGAAAGTGTTCTACGTGTCTTCAGTTGTTTACATCCTCTGCAACTCTTTCTTTCTGACGTTTGGAACGAGCGAGAGGCAGAAGTGGAATGATGTGGAACCAGAAGCTGATACAGGTAACGGAAACATATTTAAATAACATATTTTGTTTATTGTTGTTACGGGTTTTTTGCGGTTTGGACAGGATATTGTTTGTTTTTGTTGATTTCCGAAATTCTTGCAAATTCCGATATTAGTTAGATAATTTAGCGCAATGCTGATCTCTTAATAACACTATGTATATTAACTTTATAACATTTTTTATTTTCAGAACAACCCCAGAGCAAAGAGGAAAAAGTGATATAGCATTCCAGAGTCCCTGTCGGACAACCTGTTAGTACCTGACAAAGAATTTATTATTATTATGTTACAATTAATATTGTCAAAACAGCCTTAAAATGCGAATACCTATGTAAATAAAATAGTTGAAATATATTATGAGTGGGTTTCATTTGTTTCCAATTCAGTCACCAACTTTATGAGTTATGGGTACAAAATTTATTAGTCAAAAGTGAGATATTGGTATGATCCCATCGTATATTGTCTGGTATTACTTGTTCCTGTAAGAGCCATGGCCGACTAATTGGTACTGTGAGCTTCGTGCTTCGGCTAGTTTTTGACAGCGGCTAGAAACCGAATGGTCTAATTAGCCGAACGCTCTAATACAAACGCCAGTCGCGGCAATCAAGTCACTTTGTGACTGCTCCCCTGTATACACTCGAAAGTTATAGGGGAAGGCTTTTGGGCTGTAGCGGATGCTTTCAGGCTTGAATAATGATGGCGTCTGCGAAACACGTTGCGCTCAATCTTAACGAAACGGCCGCAGGAAATATGTTTAAATACTCGTTATGTCAGTTTAAAAACCAACTGTACTTTGCTGTTTAAGGCCCAATATGGACTTAATTAAGTCTCGTTTTAGGGCATTTTCGGACGGTTTCGCGGACGACATCTGGGTAACGATAGAGTGCGTGTGGCACTCGTGCAGATGTTATCCGCAAAATGTCCTCAATAGCAGAGACACGGATGTAATATTCTGTTACTAAGAGCTTTTTAATCATTATAATATTTTTAGGTACATCGGAATAATTGTTTATTTTATATGGCATTGCTCTGGACTGTACTAAATTAGTAATGTGTATGCGTTATTTACATTTGTATTTCAACTTTTAACTAAAGTACAACTTAGGCATAACGACGTGTTAAGTATTTCTCGAAGCCTACTAGCTTATGTTGAGCCTTTGCCCAGGGGTGCTAGTGACTCCAAATTCCACATAACCCGATAGTGCGGCTATCTCTCTATATCTCTAGAGATAGGGTATCTTATGAAGATACCGCACCGTAACCAAGAGAGATATTAGGTGTAAGCGTTATCTAAGTACAATTGACATCAAACACACGAAGCATGCCGAACTGACAATATTCAGTTCATGACGCCTCAATACTGACATAATATACATACCAAAGCTGCTTGTTTTAGGGAGTTTGTGTAAACAAAACCAGTCACATGTAACCGGTATCCTACAGAACAGAGATAAACTCAAGATCTTATCAGATCTAGATTAAATGATCAATATTACACTTCACGAGATCAAACCGCGTGACATTATCGTGAACGAGTACATTGTATCGAACAATTTGAAAACAAATTGTGTCTTTCGCGATAAGTTTGTTTGAGATGTCAGGAAAGTAAAAAAGTATTAGTTGCGAATTCGATCTGTAATTTGAGGGTCTATTCAATCGATTTCCGAGTTTCATAATATTTTTTCGGTTTCAACAATTTAATACGATAACGTAATCTAATACGGTGGTTTAACTTGACGTGTTTCCGAAGGGTTCTAGGTACACTAAGTGTAATTCATTATTGAATATATTTTCAATTGTGCTTTCATTTGCAATTAAAAATACTGAATATATAAGTCAATAACTCATATTGTTATTATAATGGGTGTTGAACTTGAGAAAGTAGAGGACGATAAAACTGCGACAATATCAACAAGTAAGTAAATTGTTACTTCTGTTGTAATATATATATATATATATATACTTCCTAGTCGTTCCATACTTAATATTCCCCATCCAGCATTAAGTGTTTGCCACTTGTGCGAATTTCTCACCCAGATGCTTTTACAGCAAAATATATTGGGGACATCTTAAGACAAGAGAGCGTAAGGTATTGAGCACAGCCGTGTAATGAGTAATCTTTTCTGATATTGGGCTATGTATTCATTTCCAGAAACATGTGTGCCCATCCGATACGTACAAGTGTTCATGATGTTTCTCGCTATGACGCTGGCGTTCTGCGTGAGGGTCGTGATGAGTCTCGCCATTGTCGCTATGACCGACCCTAACGTTGCAAACGTAAGTTTTGTGATTATCGTTACTCCTTTAATAACGCTTCACAAATTCAATTACCGAGTATTCGCTGTCATTAACTTTTTTGTCATTTCTAGGTCCATCATTTATAGTCTCTTCACGTTGTTCTCTTATCACACCATTCCTTACTTTACCAACTGTTCCTTCACACCCCATACTTTTTAAAGTTCGCATTTTTATGCATAAAGTCTACCCTTATATCATTTTTTCCACACGTAACATTCAGAACCGAAAATTGGTTATGGTATCGTTATTCCTGCCATCATACATTTACCATTTTAGACATATTTTAACAACGTTTATTATTTAAGGTTCATAACAAATAAAACAATCACTGTCGTACGGAATGTCTCCCAGAGAAATCACAATCCACGTAGGAAGACATCTGAAATGGATAAAATTCGAAAACATCGTTTTTTTATTCACAGTCCTTCGATTGGTCAATTCAACGACAAAGTGTGATTCTGTCTGCATTCACGTGGGGATACATCATCCTACAGAGTGTCTCCGGAGAATTAGCTTCAAAATTTGGTGGCATGACTCTTGTTGTCATATGCATTGGTGTCAATTCTATTGTTTCCTTGCTGTTACCTGTTTTGGCTACTTATGTGAGTATGTACATTTTTATAAGAGAACTGTTTTGTTTGTTCAACCTCCAAGTCTTATGACCTTTAGTGGAAGGTATGATTAGCAGCAGTATCTGTGCTCAGGTTTTTTTAAAAATCTAAAACGTTAGTGAAGAACCCAAGTTGCTTAACTTTATAGACAATTCTTACAGTTCTTCAACTAAATTACAACAATCTGCTCTTCAAGCAATATATTCATACACATGCATAAACATATTATATACACACAAGTCAATTCTTAGTAATGGAGTAGCAAGTATTGAAAGTGCTAAATTAAATTTGGTTAGCGATTATATAACTGGGTGTTCCTGTAAACTACTAAATTACGTTATCGTTATTGGAAATATGACTTTCCATGAATTTATTTAGGATAGTCAAAGTAATTACTTATGGTTTCGTCACATCGAACTTTCAGGGAGGCTGGATTATGGTTTGCGTCTGTCGTGGACTCCAGGGCCTAACACAAGGTGCCATGTTTCCATCAATGCATTATTTAATCAGCAAATGGGTGCCGTTGGAGGAAAAAAGCCGTATGACAAGTTTCGTGTTCGCCGGTAAGTGGGAAACTTTGTTGATTCAGAAATTCGGCATATTGACAAGTCTTACCGGCCAGTAAAAAACGTTGAAAACGTTGACTTTCATTTTTTTATCTATATCTTCATGTTCTAAAATATAGAACATTTGCTTGATATCCTCATCTATTATCAATTTGCTTTTTACCATTTTATACTCAGTCACCTTTTCTTTCAATTTCCATTATAACTGGTATTTAATAGAATGCTTCATCCTCAGGAGGTCAATTTGGGACGGCTGCCCAATTAGTAGCCTCAGGCTACATAGCGGACTACTGGGGTTGGTCGGCCATTTTCTACGTCAACGGGACCATAGGCATTATTTGGACCGTGGTGTATTTGATAATAGGCAGCGACTCTCCACAAGTCTCAAGGATGATCAGCGGGGATGAACGCTTGTATATTCAAAGTTCTTTAGGGCAAATTGGAGGACATAAGGTATTATCTACTCATATTACCCATTGTAAGATTTCGTCGTAATATCCCATTGCTTCTTATTTCAATTTCTGTTTTTTTTTAACTGCTCGTGTATTATTGCCTGCATCCAGACTAGATGAAAGGATAGAATGTGTATTATCGCTAGAAATCTTTAAAATGTCTGCTTATAATTTTTTTTTGCCCACCGTTGAATTTTGTTTATTTGCTATACACATTATATGCTTTAAACATTTTTTAAATGTCACTGCTGGTAATGAGTAGGTACCTTTATTAATTATGTTGAAACGGTCAGTTGAATCTTTTCAGAAATTGAAAACTCCATGGAAATCGATTCTGACATCGTTGCCATTCATTTCCGTGGTGGTGGCGAACATTGGTAGTAACTGGGGCTTCTGGACGCTACTCACTGAAATACCAACTTACATGAGTCAGGTTCTTGGAGTTAATATAAAATCGGTAAGTATCTATTTTCAAAGGTTACATGGTTTTCTGATATTCAAAATCAAATTAAATTTACAATCTGAATCTATTAGCTATTAGCTGTAGATTGAATATGCTTTTGTTGAAATAGCTGACAGATGAATATAATTTTATTGTTTGTTTAAATAGCCAACAGTAACTTTGATTTTTAGAATGCTTTTATGTTTGTAGAATGGTGTTATGTCTGCACTTCCATATATAACAATGTTTCTGATGAACTTCCCCGTGGGATTCGCGTCAGATTATGCTCTAAAGAAAAAGTGGATTGGTGTGTCTGCGTGTAGAAAAATCTCTAATACTATGGGTGAATTAATGTTGCAATATGCAATAAATAATAAATAATAAACCTACGAACTTGGCAGAATAATAAGAATATTGGTTCAGCTAATAAATGTTAGAGTAACTGTAATTAGTTAAAGATAGCGTAATTATAAAACGGAGCAATATTCTGTTGCAGGATTCTTCGGCCCTGCCCTGGCCCTAATCTGTCTCTCGTACGTGCCGGCCGGTAACGTCACGGCGGCTGTCCTTCTACTGGTTACCGCGCTTGGGCTGCACGCCGGATTTTATAGTGGATATATAGTAAGTACTGTTTATTACAGACTCTAAAATATGGGCCGTTATTTAAAACTGGATAATAGTGTAATGTTTTCATAAGCCTATTTAGTTAATATTACTCGATAGCAATAATGGAAAGATTAATAAACAATAGTACATGTTTACATGAAAAACAATAAATAAGATTTTGTCAAACGTCTTTATGAGACTCGTTTCAAATCACTAGTGACTTTGTCGCGCTGAATTGTGAAGCTTAGTAAATAGTCGGGAAATAGTCACCAATCCCTTAGTCGCCAGTGGCAAGAATAAGTTGGTCCTCATAAAAGTAATGTAATGCAGCATCAACACATTTAATATTTTTTTATGTTGCAGCTCGTCCACCTGGACATGGCACCGAACTTCGCCAGCACCATGATGGCGGTGTCCAGCTTCGTGTCCAACGTGGTGGCGTTGTTCGCTCCGCTGGCGGTCGGCTTCATATTGGAAGATGAAGTATGTGAAAATTGAAACTCGAAAACTTCAATGCGATCGTTTAATGATCTAAAATTAGTTTTGGACGGTTTAAAAATATCCGCATTTTTGTTTAAATAACTCCTGATAAGAGTAACTTACAGAGGAACATATTATGTTAGAAGCATATAATGTGACAGATATTCATTTTGGTATATAAGGATCGAACTACGAGTTAATTGTGGCTGATCTGATACACTTTGCTAGTTATGAGTGCAAAATAAGCAGTGATAGCCTAGTGGTTTGAAATTCAGGCTCGCACTCCGGGGGGTCTCCGTTCGATCCTGGCACGCACCTCTGATTTACGAGTACCACGTGCATTTTATAAGTCAACATTTAAATATCATTTGCTAGACAGCGAAGGAAAATATCGTGAGGAAACCCGCACACCTTAGAGATGTTATAAATTTATATAATATTTTCTGAAATGCGTGAATTCTACCAATCCGCATTTGGTCAGCGTGGTAGACTATGGCCTAAATCCCTATCACTATGAGAGGAGACCCGGTCCAGCAGTGGACCATTGAAGGATGAAAAAAGTGCATAATTATGAGGTTTGCTGTCTTTACCTAATGTCGTAATTGTTTATGTTTCTAAAGCTATGGTCTCCTATGTTTCAGTCAAATCCAAAAGAATGGCGCATGGTTTTCTATATAACGGCTTTGCTGTACATATTCACGAATATGTTCTTCGTCGTATTCGGTACCAGCAAGCGGCAGAAGTGGAATGACGAAGTCGAAGATTCACCTAAAGTTCAATAAAACTTTATAAACATAACAATTTTTCTTTTTGAATCAATATGAAACGACCACTTCTGTTATTTTATATTTGGTAAGCAAAATACACGCATAATGATGAATGAATGATAATACGATTCAATATTAAAATAGGATATTGTTATTTAGAACTGCTATAGGGTAAAACCGGGATAGATGCCGCAATGGGATAGATGCCTCAAATGCTAAAAACCTAACTTCCCGAACTCGCGACTAAGAATTTATTGTATAAGTAGGAGCCGCAGTCATCCCGTACCTTAGTTATCCAGG
>DWQT01001866.1:0-15502 GCA_018244895.1 Myscelus amystis hages
TAACACAGGTTTTTACACCTACATCGGGCACCAGGTTCTCACTACATAAGGTTTTGTTCCCATCTTGTAAGACCATCAAAACTATGTGTTAGGCGGGAAACATAAAAAACAGTTATGGCAACACCGGCGGGGGAAAAGCGGGATAGACAAGATGGTGGATTAAAAAATGAATAACAAAGGCAACGTTGCGAAGAACAGTTGTTGCGCCGAAAATACGTATTGTGGTCGTTGTACCTTGTTTTGTGAAATGCATACAGCGTGTTATGACGACCCTATCTTTTATTTAATAGTAGTTACTAAGACCTTATTGTGAGAACGAATAAATGATTTATTTATTTATTTATAATGTAACTTTAAGAGATCAAGTTGCAGGTTCACGAGCGAATGAAAATTCAGAGCAACGCGTTCGACGTCTTCATGCTAATACATTAAGACAACGAGAGGCACGTCAACGAGCAACTGATGAAGATAGAGAACGTCACTATCGGCGAGTGCAAGATAATCGAGCACTGACACTAGCATCACTTAATCGTCTCGAGTTGGAATATGATCCTGAAATAAGCTATTCGTCACAAGCACTAATTACGATCGGTAGTATGGATAAAGAGTGTCAATATGGTCATGCTTTCAAGTACAAACGTGAATCAGCTGGTTTATGTTGTGCATCTGGAAAAGTTTTATAATACTCCCATCGCTAAATCCACCACCGGAACCTTTAAAAACACTTTTTGCCGGAACCACATCTCAATCGAAATTGTTTTTGCGAAAAATTCGTAAATTCAATTAATGCTTCCAAATGACATCATTTGGAGCAACGCAAACTGTTCATAGTGAAGATGGTCGTAATTTTGAATCTACATTCAAGATTCAAGGTCAGGTGTACCACCAGATTGGTTCATTGCTTCCAATGCCTGATGCCGATCCAAGATTTCTACAAATTTACAACAATCATATACACGCTGTGTGTATAACCATATAGAACAGATGGAAGAACGAGAAATTGTGGTCATTTTGCAAACGTCTTTGCAAAATCATAACCCATTGATACAATTGATCAAAACTCTCTCCAACAAACTGCAAAACGATAACCACGTCATTGTCATTAAAGCAGACAAAGTGCCCTATGGAGAGCACGCAGGCACATATAATGTTCCAACGATTAATTAAGTTGCAGTTATTATGGCTGGTGACCCATGTGAACGTCGAGACATTCGCATACAACGCAGAGACAATACGATGGAAATAATTCACGACAATCATCGTTCTTACAATGCTTTGCAGAATCCGTTGATATTTTGGGAAGGACAAGATGGATACCACATCAATATCAAACAAAGGAATCCAACTACAGGTAAAACTTATGGTCTATATTATTTTTTTTATCAAAAATTTCTATTTATCTCATAAAATTTATTTGCAGGTGCAGAACTGAACAAGAAGGTTAGTGCTATGAACTTCCACGCATATCGACTAATGATTCGTGCTAATAAAGATAATTACACTCTCCGAGGCAGACAGCCATTTCATGAGTACATTGTCGATATGTATGTAAAAATCGAAAGTGAGAGATTACGACACATAAAGTTCAATCAAGCAAAACTTCGTGCTGAGGAGTATATTCATTTGCGTAACGCCATAATCGGTAACGTAGATGAAACAAAGACATCAACAATATCGGTACTGCATATATTCTCCCATTATCATACATTGGTAGTACGCGTCATATACAGGAGTATATTCAAGATGCCATGACCTACGTACGTGCCTACGGCCGACCAGATCTTTTCATCACGTCTACCTGTAATCCAAATTGGGATGGGATTGCAACCGAATAGACGCCTCTCTATTACTCTACCGCGCCGAACAGTGTATGGCGACCCTGCCAGGCGACCCAAACCATGGGCGGACAACGGACGACAGAAGAAGTGGTTATCGCCCAAAATGGAGCTGGAAATAGTGCGTCCACGGAGCAAATTCTAACACATGCCAGCACTACATCGTATGTTCAAATAATCATCTGTGGAATCCTGTTCGTGGCGCTTGGAGTCCTGCTGAGCCGATACTACAAAAAATGTCACGACGGGTGGATGCAGCGGGCCATTGAAACTAGCGAGTAGCGGCGGCAGCAACGTGACCACGACGAGTAGATACTAGTACCACTATCCAGATTGCAAGTTCAAATCGTTCTAGAACTGTTAGACGAAGAAACAATTGAAGAAGTCAAAGGACCAGTTCGTCAAAATCCGTTACTTTCAGTACGAAGACGAGCACAGCAATTAAACATAAAAAAAACGTCGCTACCTGTGATTTTGAAGACGGACTTGCATCTCAAAGCATACAAAATCCAGTTAGTTCAAGAACTAAATGATGCAGACTTCGTTAGTCGATTCCATTTCGCGAATGAAATGATTAATCGGTTCAGTAATGTTGAGAACATCATTTTTAGCGATGAGGCTAATTTTCACTTAAACGTTCATGTGAACAAACAAAACGCTATTTCTCTTCAAAAAACCCTAAGCAACAACCACCGCCTTTTAAATTTTCCCTTTAAAAGACCTTTGATGGCTATAATTTGAGGACATGGCTCCATCAGGATGGAGCCACATGCCATACATCTGACAAATCACTTCAGGCCCTAAATGAATTATTCCCGAATAAGTTGATTTCTCGTAGAGGTACTCGTAACATTAACTAGCCACCAAGAAGTCCTGATTTGAGCCCTCTTTTGTGGGGCTACTTCAAGAGCAAGGTATACGACAATAAACCAACCAATTTGGCACAACTGAAACATAACATCACTCTAGAAATGCCAGCAATCTCAAGAGCAACTTGTTTAAGCGTATTGAGAAATTTTCGTTCAAGATTGGAAGAATGTTTGCAGCGTGACGGTAGACATCTCGACAGCATATTTTTTAAGTGACGAAATTAAGTGCGCCGATGCATTCCGAATGTTGACTGTGGCATACGGAGAAGCTACTTTGGACAAAAGCAACGTTTATCGGTGGTACAAAATGTTTTCAGAAGGCCGAGAAGATGTGAACGACAAAGAGCGTGCCGGACGCCCGAGCACTTCAACAACAGACGAAAAAATTGATGAGTGAAGAAAATGGTATTGGCCAATCGTCGAATCACCGTTAGAGAAGTTACCTAGGACCTAGGCATATCGATTGGCTCGTGCCATTCGATTGTAATCGATAATTTGGACATGAGACGGGTCGCCGCTAAATTCGTACCAAAATTGCTCAATTTCGACCAAAAACAGCATCGCATGAACATTGCTAATGAGATGTTGGAATCTGTCCGCGACGACCCGAATTTGCTCCAGAGGATCATACCTGGTGACGAATCGTGGGTTTACGGTTATGACGTGGGAACCAAAGCTCAATCATCTCAATGGAAACTGTCGCACGAACCAAGACCGAAAAAAGCAGGCCAAGTTCGGTCGAATGTGAAAGTTTTGCTTACAGGTTTCTTCGATAGCAGGGGCGTGGTGCATCATGAGTTCTTGCCACAGGGTAGAAGAGTGAATAAGGAATATTACCTGCAAGTTATGCGCAATTTGCGCGAAGCAATCCGCCAGAAACGCCCGAATTTGTGGAAAAACATAAATTGGCTTTTGCACCACGATAACGCCCCTGCTCACACGTCGCTGCTTGTACGCGTCTTCTTGGAGAAAAACAACACACTAATGATACCGCAGCCACCGTATTCCCCAGATCTGGTCCCCTGTGACTTTTTCTTGTTCCCGAAACTGAAGAGGCCCATGAAAGGACGACGCTACGCCACTATTGACGAGATAAAGACGGCATCGAAGGAGGAGTTGAACAAGATACAAAAAAACGATTTTTTGAAGTGCTTCGAAGATTGGAAAGAACGTTGGCACAAGTGTATAATATCCCAAGGGGATTACTTTGAAGGGGACAAAATAGATATTCACGAATAAATAAATAATTTTTAAAAATACACAAAATTCGCGATACTTTTTGAACACACCTCGTATAACTTATTTAATGAAATTTCTATTTGATATCATATTTAATTATTGTTTAATGTTTCACATTCAATGAAATTACTGGTAAACATAGGTCCTTTGACCAAATTAAGCTGGCATGGAAGCGGATGAAGCTGTCCACTAAAGCGAACCTGTCAACCCAGAGGCAACAGCAGTCTCAGATAGGCGGAGGCGAAAAGCCACCTTTGCCATCACAAGAAGACTTAAGAATAATGGAGATAGCACCATATGATTTTGTCATAGATGTTAATGATTATGACAGTGGCACTGTAAAGATTATGGTAATATAAGCTTGTATATATAACTATATAATAATTCAATCTAAAACTAATAATTACCATTCAATTTATCATAGATTTCTTCTCATGCAGGTCTAGCCAATGTTGTCATATCCACTTGACAATATAACAGTAAACACTTGTAAGAGGAATGTAGCTTTGTAGCTGTAAAATAAGCAATGCGAACCATCCCCAGTTAATACTTATACTCAATTAACACATAAATGAATATCTTGTAGTCTAAAATATTAATTTCTTTTTTACAGACTGGTAATATTGGAGAGAGTGATATTAAAATTATTCCAACCAAATCAGACACAGAGGTCTGTATAATTTCAGAGGGCTCTATGTCTGATGTAGCTAAATCTCAAACTCAGCCAACAGAGCAAGGTAATAACAGCTTATATAAAACCAATTATAAAACAAATCTTTTAGTTTCAGACACATCTAGTAAGGTAAAAGGGACTACAAAGTTAATTAAAAAGAGCACAGACAATACGTAACTGTGCAATATCATCTTAATTATGTTTTTATCATCTTAAGTTTTAAATTATTGTTAGATAAAGGAATGTTTTTTTTTTTCACAGGGTTGAAAAAATGAGGGAAAACATTGTAGCATTTAATATTAATTATAAAGAAAGGAACGTAGAAATGTTAGAGGAAGAGCACCAATATAATATGAAAATAGCAAAATTAAAAATAAAATTACAAGTTTCTCTATTGGAACAAGAAAACAAAGACAAATCTTTGGATTAAATTTTAATGTTTGAAATATACAACTGACAGCTGCCTTCCCGTCAGTTTATATCAAACCTTCAAAACATAGAGCTTGCATTACTTCCTCCAAATACGACTAGTGTGTTACAGCCAATGGACTAGACTGTGATGAAAAGCCTCAAGAGTCATTACAGAAGGAAATTATTTATGGAGCTAGTCGATTCTGACGGTAAAACTTCTATTAATATGCTGCATACAGTAAATTTTCTACCTAAAGCCAGGGAAGAAGTGACACCCACACCTACACAGCACTCTTTTCGACGTGCTGGACTTTGCACCAATTCTACGAATTATGAGTGGCTAACGTTATGCCATTAAAACGATTCGAGCCGATTCGACGAAACATCCATTTTGTGGACAACGCTAAATCGGTTGAGGACAGAGAAAAAATAAGGACGCATTGTCTTGCGATAGAAGATGAAACAAATTTTAGCATCGCTATACCGTATAAGGGTACTAAAACAGAAAACCGGAGACAGTACCATCTTATGAAACCTAATAAATGGGGTTTCCAGAACGTAGTACGCGCTGGTGCATCTGGAATCATCTACGATTTTCTATTGCACGGCGGCGATGACCTTCCGTTATATCAATTTTAGTCAGGAGGAAGAGAAGATGACATTGGGTGCTAAATAGGTACTAGCCCTATGCAAAACAATTCAGACTCCGGCTTGTGCTGTTTATTTCGATAGATATTTCACAACACTCGATATTTAACATTTTGCCAATATAACAGTAAAACCCACTAAAGAGTTTGTGTTTTTTGAACACAGACTTCATGCAGTTTTAAATTCTAAATCTGATGTGTAACATGAAAACAAAATTTGGTGTGCATACACCTTTAAATATGGCGACTTTCAAATAGTTTTTCGATCTTTTTTACAGTGGTCTCAAACTTTTGACCGGCAGTGTACGCGTCGTCAATGCAGAAAAATAACACAAATTACTTGCAAAATCTTAGTTATGAAGAGACTGAAGGTCGTAGCCCACTTACACGACTCCGCTCCCACCCTACCAAAGTATGAGCGTTCAAATATGAACTTAACATCTTCCTATGTAAATAGTCTTTGCAATGACAACGCAAATTAGAAGACAGCGCGCGGTAAGCGAGCTTGCCGCAACTTTACCAACCTATAGTTGACGTCTGGCGTATCGCACGCTTCAAGCGAGCGGCCCGCATGCTTTGAGCACGGCGTCTGCTCGCTTGAAGCCTGCTAACGGACGACTTACGTGCGCGGGTGGAGGGAGGTCAGCCGCCGCCGCCTGCCTGCGCCTGCCCCGTCGCTAGAAGGTAGAGGGCTACAGTCTCGAAAGATCTATCGATAAATTCGTACGCTCGATACGTTGCGTAGTGCTCCCGATTGTATGGGTACTTAATCAATATTCATTATGAATAAAGAAAAGTTAATTGAAGAAGTTCGAAGATATAATTTTCTCTACGATGCCAGCGATGCAAAATATGCTGATTCAAATAAAAGAGATCAAGCCTGGAAATCTATTGCCGGGGTTTTATCTGCACCAGGTACGTATTTGTATTTACCTACATATCATAATGCAATTCGTTGTCGTCTTTTAGCATTTTTCTCTTTTCTATTTAATTAAATTTGTAAACAATTGATCACTAGAAATAACCAACCTCAAAAGTACCTACAGAACGGACAACATACTAGGTATCTTGTTTCTGTGAATTGAGTTGTATTAAATGAATAAATAAACCACAAGTAATAATAATTGTACACTACAACTATTTTTTATTTTTAAAATAATTAATAATATAATTTTAAAATTCAGTAAATTAATGTTATATTTACAATATTAGTATGGTTTAATAAAAATCACAAGCTTAACTATTTTGGTACTACCATGATATTTGACCTTCAGGAGATTGAAAGTAAGATGAAAATATGTCACGAATATTAAAAGCATTAATTGAACTGTTATCATCGTCGTTGTGCAGCAAGTCCCGTAATCCATCCACATTGTTATTAGTTTGTTGGCGTGCGTCATGTTCATTTCGATTTAGTTCTATTTCGTAAGTTCGCATAATATTATGTAAAATACATGTTGCTACTATCATTTTATCAACGTGTTTCGGATGCATATTAATATTTTTATTATAAATCCCAAATTTTTGGTACAATATTCCAAACCCATCTTCTACTACTTTGCGGGCTCGTGATAAACGTTCATTAAATAGTTTTTGTGGTTCGGTTAAGCCTCGAGAACGAGGATATGGTCTTAACAAATTTTTCATTAAAGGAAATGCCTCATCTCCTACGAACACATGTGGCATTTCTCGGTCACTTCCAGGTAATGGTTTATCATTCGGAATGTTTAATGATTTACTTTCAATACGTCCTGCTAATTTTGATGACGCAAATATTCCGCCGTCACTATTCCTTCCATATGAGCCTACATCCACAGCTGTAAATCTATATTTATCGTCAACTACAGCCAAAAGGACGATAGAAAAATGTTTTTTATAATTAAAATATAGGGAACCACTGTTAGGAGGTGCTATGATATTAACATGTTTTCCATCTATTGCACCTATGCAGTTTGGGAAATTCCATCTATTTTGAAATCCATCAGCAATACTTCTCCATTGTTCAACGGTTGGTATTGGAATGAAAAGTCCCATTAACTTGTTTATGATTGCAGTACATACTTCTTGCATGATGGATCGAATGCTTGATTCTCCTATTCTGAAGCTTGAACTCATAGTTCTTATTGTACTTCCTGTGATCATGTATCTGAAACAAAACCATGTTTATCAATATTTTTTAACGATTACTACATAACTACTACGCGCACACACACACACAAACACACACACACACAGTCATACACACACACACCGATACACAACCATTTGCCCTCATAATTACACTTGCAATAGATAATATAAACAATTATTTACAACTAAGAAAGTACTTTGTTTTCCAGAATCAGAGTGCAAGAAAATATGGACTAACTTAAGAGAAAGTTATAGAAGGGCCATAAGTAAGAAACGAACAAAAAGTGGTCAAGCTGCTTCTTCATCCAAAAAATGGCAATTTGAAGAAGAAATGAGTTTTCTTTTGCCGCACATGAAGCAAAGAAAAACGGTGTCATCATTAACAGGCGATGATTATGACATTGAGCAAGATTCGGATATCAATGAAATAAATGACATTTTGATGAGTGATAACGATACCCAGATGTCAACCCATACGGAGCAAGATACTGTCATAAATCGCCCCGAATCGTCAGACTCTACAAATACTTCAACACATTCCCCATTATTTCCGAAAATTTTAAAAAGAAAACGTATGAAAAATACTGAAGAGAATATGTCGGCATCGGCTGAACTGATGAAATATTTACTAAAAAATAAAAAGGAGGATAATAAAGAAGATGATGTCGACAGGTTTTTTTTGAGCATTGCATCAACAGTTAAAAAATTTAATATTTACAACCAATCTGTCGTTAAGAGCAGAATATTTAACATGGTTTCTGAAGTTGAGTTACAAGAAATTCAACAACAACATTGTTACTATAGTGGCTCTTCAGGTTATAATTCTCACATTGAAGAACCTTCAGGTTATAACACCCAAAATGCAGGACCTTCAAGCCTCCCTGTCCCACATGTGAATAATACTCGCATTGACAACGCAGAAGTTGCAGGCAATAAAGCATTAGTTTCAGAAATAAGCCAATTGCCTAATTCCTTCCAATCAACTAATTCTGATGATTAAAAGTGCTACTGAAAAATAGGCATAAACTGCAGATGATTAAGTAGGTATAGCGTAATCGTTTGTTAATAACAATAATTATGTTGAAATAAATATTATGTATAAAAGTCTAATAAAATAGTTTCATTTAATTACTCACCTTAATGTGACGGCAAATCTTTCTTCTGGTGTTATCGCTTGTCTGAATTTTGTATTTCTCTTTGTAATGTCGTTTTGAATAAACGATAATATGTAGTAAAATAAATACCGATCCATATGAAAATACATGAAGAATTTTTCTTCATCATCCAGTAAATGTCTCATGATTTTCTGATATTCTCCATCTGAACTTCTTGCCTTTAACATGTTATGCACCCAATATCTTCGATTTCTGCCTTTTCTCGAGCTGTTCTCTTCATCGTCAAGTGAAATAGCGATGACAGCTAGTTCGCGCAATGTAAATTGAGACATAACGAAAAAGACGAGTGCTTCCAATCGAGACTGATTACAACTGGTTCAGTCGCGATTTGTGTGTGAGCTGTAGGCGCAGGGTAAGCGAGTAGCCTGCTAGCTGTAGGCGCGGTGACAGCTAGTAGCATGCTAGCTGCAGGCGCGGGGACAGCGAATGGTCTGCTTGCTGTACCGGCGTTGTAATCTAGGAGCTGTGTTGGAGCGGTGTCGTGTAAGTGGGCTACGACCTTGAGGCACTTATCGGTAGACCTCTTTGAACGTGTAAGTATGCCAAAATTGGTACAATTACTAATATTATGTAACGCCGTAACTTTATTGACATATAAACATTTTGAATTTGAAAATTTGAATTTGCAACTTTTAAACAAACGCTGCCAGTTTCCGATCGTATTGATTAAGGAAATCGATAAAAAAGAAACTGACATACAAGTGTACTAATACTCTTTGACTGAAGGCTTTTCCCGCCTGTAGCGTATGCGCTTATTCACTCACTCAGTCAGTCACGCACACAGGCAATCACTGTCTCGTGGGCACCGCGTCAGTCATACGAGAGCCACTGGCGAGAGTAGACGCGTTGGTAGTCTGTCCATTTAGTGCGTGTACGAGCCTGTGTGTTATCCCACTATTAGACAGGTTTTACACCGCACAAATTGACGTCTTGAGCAAAACGACGCAGGCCTTGCTGTGAAAGCAATAAAAAATCGTGTACACACGACTGAATCCGACTCACTAATTCCGGACCTCACGCTAGACTTCTAGGTGAGTATTTTTAGCTCATCAGTCAATACAGATACCTTAGACTCTAAGATATATTAAAAAAGAAAGAAATTGTGGATGTCCACGCTTCAACTTCGTCACTCGGTAACCGCTGATGGTGTCACAACTTCAATTTCTACTTAAGCACTGTTTATGTTTAATAGAAAATCATCAATGGTGAAATTGACGCCACACAGCTAGCTAGAACGCCACCTAGAAGCGCTATGGATAGAATAAATATTTCCATAAAAAGTGGATAATATGTGTTTAGATTGTAATACACTCTCTGAAGGTTTCACGAGAGGTATAAGAAAAATATTCACCATATTGCTGTAATATAACAACACTAAGAACGAACCGTCTCTAAAGGTTAGCCATAGAATTAGTACAACTAGTGGTCGGCCGGTGGTCGAAATTCGACCATAATAGATTTGTATATGCGATTTCATGTGTTATTTCAATGGGGCAAATAAAACTTTTCTGTTTGACATTCACTGTATGAGATGACAATATGTATGCGTGTAACAACAACGTCTGGTTGTGTGCGTCAAATGCACGGTAGTGTGTGTAATGTTTTATTTATTGATTTAACATATTGCATAATCATTATTGAAAAATATTAGCGTTCTGCATTTCTCCTATACATAAACGATAAGTGCGCCAAATTTCAGACAGCTCCGTCGGCGCAATTTCTGTAAAAAGGGATCCAAAGTTTTTGCTTCACGTAGTAATATAATGATTACTGAGTACAGCAGCCTCCAAGCTGCAGTAGGCCATGCGCTCGAGTATCGGCCGGTAGTGGACGCAGGTGTTGTAAAGCTCCTGCATGAGCTGCTCCTCCTCCGGGGAGCTCTCGTGCGCGTGCTCCAGCATGTCCTGCAGCAGCTCAGCGCTGCCCATCGCCTGCCCCGCCTCCTTCACACGTCGACTGTTGGCCTCATTTTTGCGATCCTCCTGTAAATAAATGGTCACCATTTTTAACGCACGCAGGGTATAATTACCTATATCTATACTAATAATATAAAGCTGAGGAGTTTGTTTCATTATTTGAACGCACTAATCTCAGCAAATATTGGTCCGATTTGAAAAATTCATTCAGTGTTAGATAGCTCTTTTATCAAGGAAGGCTAAAAGCTACATAACATCACACTAAGATGAATAGGAGAGGAGCAGCAATAAAAAATATTGCAACAGCGGCAAAATCATTTATATGGCAAAGCAACGTTTGCGGGGAGAGCTAGTCTATTTATGAAGTGAAGTATATTTTAAGCTAGTACAGATAACACAACATGCACACATAAAAAATGAGCCCAATTGAATGTTCAATATGTGTTATATGTAACTAAAGTTTTAGTGATGGTACGTGTACTTAACATAATACTGGCAATGAACCGATTTGAATTTATTATACAATTGAGAGCACAGTGAAGTTCATGGTTGTAAAGGAAGGTTATTCTTACATTTACAATCATTTAAAATGTGGAATACCCTTTAAACTTATACGTTTAACTGATATGTTAAACTCCTTTGTATAACCTTGAGAAAGAAACAAAAACGGTGTTACATGCCTCCCGGACCATTGTTTTGATGAGTTTGTTAGCAGACTGCAAGTCTTCAGGTTTCTTGCTCTGAAGCAATTTCTGTAACAACTTTGACTTCTCTTCATCTTCAAACACTGCTCTCTTCTCGCGAGGGCGGGAGGCGGCGGGGTTGTCTTCTGGAGGCAGCGGCGGAGGTGTCTCCTTGATAACACCTTGGTTCTTCAGCATGTCAAAGGCGACTTTAAATTTAGTCTCCTTAGGATATTCAATGGACCAAGCGTGCAACAGCTGAAGAACCTGGAACAAAAAGTAATAAAGACAGTTAAAATATACAGCAATATCCATTGGGCTTTCAATTTATTATTCAGTACAATTTAACTTAGGTACATAAAGAATCTTCTAGATCTATATCGACGGTGGAAAGGAAAAAGTTACTAAGCACCATGTTGCTAATTTTACAACAGAGCTGTCTTTATACATTTATTTTTTCTAAGAAAAATCATAGAAAATTGGCTATTAGAGGTATTTAAAAATATTCAAGGATTGATTGACTTTTTCAAATACCTCTAATAGCATTTTCTACGATTTTTCTTAGTAAAAATAATTGTATAAAGGGCTCTGTTGTAAAATTAGCAAAATGGTGCTTAGTAACTTTTTCCTTTCCAGCATCGATATGTGTATGAATATCAATACATTATTCAATTATTACTAATAATAAAATTTTTGGATTGATATGTTAGTATTCGAAAAAATTCTTAATTTATGTACTATATAAAAAAATAATGGTTTCTTTTTTCTTATCTGTATCGGAGGTTATACAATAATCTAGATACACAAACTGAAATTTGAACTCTAATATTCCTTTATATTCCAATTAAAGTCCCTTTAAAAATCAGTGGAACCCATCCAAGTTACCCCGGACTAACAGATAGAAAGATCATCAACATTTTTGAAAAGGGTTTGTATGTATTGGTAACCTGTTAATAACCTTAAGTACTTAGGAAAACGGTTATTTTGAATTTGCAAACCCGACTTAACCATTTTTTAATATAAATACTTATCCTCCTTATTACACAAAGGTGTTTTTTAATAAATATAATTACAAAGTAGTATCCTGTAGGAAATCCATTTAGTTTTATCCTGCGAAGCTATTTTTATGCTGTTAGAAGCAGAGCAACGGGTCATATGTTGATTAAAGCCACTTTTGTAATGTATTTTAAACAATGGTTGGTTTGTCTAAAATTTTTCTCTATTTTTCATCAAATAATCATATATGTAACCATACTAAATCTTTTAAACAATATGTTTTCACCGAACAGGTTAATACACTATATGTTTGGCCATCCAGGCATTATGTCTGTCCCCTTAGGGACCTGGCATGGTGGTATAATAATATTAAATAATATTAACCATTATTGTCTCTAAACGGTATTCTTTAGGCAGCTGAAAAATTAATTGGCAAGATTGCCTATTTATGTTTATTCTTAGTTGTAATATTCTGCATTATAAAGTCTCTGATCGACCAAATAAGAAAAGACTTGGATTTATAACAAATATTGTATCTAGTGACATTCACTTGTCAGATACAGCAAGGAGCTGTTTTTCGTTCAAGCTGTTATACCAAAGAATAAGTTGTTTTCACAAATTATCAACCACTGCTATTGGCGCATAATATATTCATCTCTTGAATTTGCTGGGAGAGAGCTCTGAAGGTATGTTACACATATTAATACTCTCAGAATCACTTTGTCAATATGATTTATAGCTTGTTCAAAACCTTCAAATACGATTTTGATTGAACAAATTGAGGAATATGCCTGGTACCAATAGAATTCCTGTATCGCTAAAACTTACTCTCGTGCGAACTTCAGCTGAAGTCCTGTCGGCGTAATACTTGGGTGAGACAAGTTTGATCATTTCATTTAGAAAGCGGAATTTTCCAATTTCTGCGTGGAAATTGGCATCGCAGCGGCGCATGCAGCGGTCCACCATGATGAGGGCGAGCATCGCTTCCTGTGAATTGAGGGAGTGAATGCGCACAGCTATCGCCTGTGCTGCCAGTTGCGGTCCATCGGGAGATTCACGCAGCACCGTACAAAACGCCTCTACGGCCGCTTCTTCAGGCTGTAACAGCGACTCATGGGTCGCTTTCACTAAAAGGAAATAAGTACCAATTATCACGGTCGATCCAATCGATCAAGAAATTTTCATTATCTATAAAACGTATGTTTGGTTAAAAGTAGCTAATAACTTACAGATCAAGGCTTCCAAGCTCGTTAGTGTAACACTCATTTTTACAATTCGGTAAATAAATCACTGTTGGAATTATTGATTTAATTTATTTCATATAATATTTACATTTATTGTTTCGAGGAAACTGATTATTGTTATTCCATGGCAAATATTACGTCCATTCCATGTCAGATCTTAACTACAGTTTGTAAGTATATTGGGGAGTTATCGGTTTTGTAGTTTTACAATACCTTCTGGTACAGTTTTCCTACAAAATACACAAAATCGATTGAAGTCGAATTTAACCCGTCATTTTACGCTGTTATTATGATAATATTCACTGTTCGGACTTGGATAAAGGGTATTTCGGCCAAAAAAAATGGAGTGAGGTGTTGGTGGGTCTATGGAACGAAATAAGTACATTGAATGTATTTTATTCCACCCTTTTATTGTCAAAACGCAAGGATTGCACTGCTTATAAATATAAATTCAATTTAATAAATGGTCAATTGTATTTATTAATGACTAGCTCAATTACAATAAATGCACCAATATCTCCAGCCTCCGCTGAGGCCGTTATGTCTTTATTTAATATTTTATCGGGAAAGCCTTTATTCACAAAATTACGTAGCATAGAATATTGATATGAAACTTCATTTCAGTAACTGAATAATCTGTAAAGTTTTACATTTCATTAACAAACACTTATTGGGTCCAATTTTCTGTGCCCGATATTGTACCGAATTATCTATAAAAATTTAAGTTTGTTGATTGGCTGTTATTAGACGCAGAATGTCAGTGTCACTGTCACCGTTACAGCTAATTTGGTATTACATACTTTCTATAAATAATTTTTAATTTGTGTAGTTTTTAAAACGACGTAAAATGTCTGTCTCGCGATTAACGCGTCTTGTTGTACAATCAAAAAATCTAACAAGACAGGAAACGGTCGTGCAGAGACGAAGCGCGACAACGACTCCAAGTGGTGCTATCCTCCCCGAGCCCGAGAAGACACCCTTTGGGCTACTGAGTGTGGTATGCGCCGTGGTGCCAGGGCTGCTCATCGGGGCTGCTATCAGTAAGAACATTGCCAATTTCCTAGAAGAAAACGAGCTGTTTGTGCCGTCTGATGACGACGACGACGATGATTAAAATGGTAGACTACTTATAAGTGTAACGGTGAACATTCTCATATAACTTCTTATTATAAATATTTTTCAAAGTTTATTAGTCGAGCGGGTAAAAAAACAATCAAGATTAGTAAATTGTTTAAACTTTATTAGGATCATTACAAAAGCTGTATTAAAATGTAATAAACTTTGTGCTCAGATGATAAATTTATGTAAATGCTCATTCAATATTTATATTCAATTTCAATAGTTTGTTAGTTTTTAGGAATCCATCTTTTGTCCTAAGTCATAATATTTACAGAATGTTATAAGGACTGCACATTCTAGTACAATAACAGCAATTATATACAATTTCAAATAGATTTTAACGTGTAATAAATAATTAAATCACTATAATAAACTTCACACAACACAAAAATCCTTGTCCTAGTTCTGTTCACACAATTACTTAAAAGTGGTTTATAAAAACATTGAAAGGAAAAACAAACATTGTGCTAGAGAATTGTATTAGTGATGTGATCCTAACTGAATATAAAGACACATTATGTTGCTATATTTCTCAGTAGAGAGTAACAAACCTGGCAGTTTCTGC
>DWQT01001867.1:0-15501 GCA_018244895.1 Myscelus amystis hages
GGCAGAACGCACCGAGTGCCAAATATCTCTGCCCTCACAAACCTGTCGTGCTTCATCCACATCCATCACTCTCTTCATGCATACACGCCGGTTTCGGAGACTCTTTAAAGGAAACTACAATTATAAACTAAACTTATTACTTATTATGTCAACTCATCACCTTTCCACTGACAGGTACAACATAAGAGATATATATTTTCATCATGTATTTATAAAATTCCCTGTACATTTTGATAAGAAGAGTTTTCCGCAACGTAACGCCAGTTACTATTAAGTCGAACAGAAAAAAGACAACGAGGGCAAAAGGTAATGACCGAGAACGGTAGCCATGAATGTTTTACTTTCGGATATATACAGAGTTGTTGCATTGGATCGCAACTTTCTTTGTCAACCCTACAGGTCGATGACCTGTCGTGCTCATCGCTGTAAATTATATCAAGGTTATTTGCAGTTTTGGTTACTGGAAAAGCAACACACGTTTCCATTTTTAATCATTACCGTGATATTATGGCCAGTCAAGCTGACAAATAGCTGAAACACAAAAAAGGAAATAGTTAACACCGCTAGTACTGGATTTGTGTTGAGTCTTATGGAAAAATATACCATTTACAAAAAAATATGACACATTGTTGATGCATAACATTATAAATACGAAATACGTGTTTATTTGTCTTTCTTTGACATCAAAACGGAGCAATGGATCGATGTGATTTTTGGTACAGAGACAAAGGACCGGAAAGTGATATAGGGTACTTTTTTGATACCAAATATCTAATTTCCACGCGAAAACACATTTCGATTAAAAAGCGCTGTAAATGGCACGGGCGTAATGACGGTATGAAGTTTGATCGGAATAAATTTTGACAGGCACAAGTCAATAAAAAAATCCTTATATCGCTTACTTTATTTCCCTTCATAGCATCATTGATATCAGCTCTTATAAGATACGAACAAGGAAAGCCCGATCTGTCTTCGCCGATACACCCAGATGAGGTCAGATACGTCACAGATGGTCCTTTATTTATCGAACTGACAGTCAGACAAATGTCGGCAAGGATATAAATGGGACGGTTTTTTTAGTGATCTTATTAGGTCTGATTGGGGAGCGAATTGGATCGTTCTACCCAGAAATGTTCGTATTACTTATCGTTAATTTGTTTTGTTCCCGTGAATCTCAAAGCAACAATTTTCTTATAGAAATAGAAATAGTGATATTAGATTATTATATTAATAAGAAATAGAGATTTCCTTGCAGAGATAACCGTTTCATTGTAAAAGCCCTATTTTACTGACTAGCACATTTTATTAATTTTTCTATTGTAATTTGAATTTTAGAATTTAATATTCAATTCAATATATATATCGTGCTTACTTTCGTTTTCTACCCTCTTAGCGTGAAAAAAGTTTATTACCGATACTTTTGTCCAAGCTTCCCTTAAATACGTCCCTAATTTGATATATTTCAATACGCACGACCATGCCACAAACGCCTCGCTTTCCAACAAATTCCGCTACATCCATCACTTACATATGCAGGTTGTAACGGCCAATAAACCTTAATGTTACCACAACTTTTGGTTGACCGCTTGTCTTACCGCTAGCGGTCATTGACCTACCTCTTAATGTCTATGGCAACGCTATTTTAATGTTTCCTAGCATATACGCAATGTCTTTCAACGAAAATTTATGTAATGCCTTCTAATAAATTTACAGAAAATATATGCATATACATGTATGAAAATATATTATATATGTACATGTTTGTTAAAATAGTCAGCACCTAAAAAGTTATTAAAATAACATTCATTTTATACAGCTCGACTGAGGTTTTAGGACAGACTGAAGTTATATAGTTTTATGCACTAACTCGCTGACTCCGAACAATAGGACACAATCGGCACCAACATAAATATCCCTAATGGGACTTCTTAAAGGTCGCCAAGTGAAGCGGTCACTTAAATGGCCCTTAAGCCGCAGTCAACCCTTTGTGGGCAGTATTTATGGGTTCTAGAACAAGAGCCCTATAAGGGAGTGACAATAGACTGGGCACGTAAATACTTTTGTATTTTTATTGGCGGTGACCAGAAATTTGTTTTTTTTTCCACTTCGATATCAAGAAATCCTGCTTTCAGAAGCAGTGGGTTTCAGCTGGAATTTAAACGGTACGAAAATAAACATTTAATTTTGTTTACATTCAAATTGTTTTCCTGTTTATATTCACGTGTAAATCGTGCAGAAAACTTTATGTCATACATATTATGTCATGTAATAGGTTTGAATAATTTTAAGTTTATTTTCTTCTTTTCAAGACATGTTAATTAGGGCTTATTTCAAAAATGCTTTTTCCCATTTCTATACGTTTATACCATTTTGTGTCTAACACTAATAATAATAAATAGTTGTAATAAAATCTACCTTATTTTTTACAACATGACTGCTAACTCATTGTTTGTATTGCCAGCATTTTAGTAACGCTACGAGTATTCAACACCGTGACTCATTTCTATGAGTCATTCAAGGAGAATAATTGTAAAGAAACAGTGAAGTTTGACTCATAAAAAAATAAGGAAATTTACACAAATTTAAGACATAACCAAAAATATTGTAATTAAACCTTTTTATTATACCAATGTTGGTCACTAACAATACATTACACGAAGTCATTAGCGGAATTGTAATCTAAACTTTACGGGGTTCCTGCAAATGATTTCCTTAATGTTTGTAGCTAGTGATATTTAAAAGCTTAAAGATATTGATGCTGGAATTCGAACCCAAGACTTCTTCAATGTGTAATTGTTATACTTAATTAGGCTATCGCTTGGAGTAAAAAACCGGGTATCAGACCTAAATGTTTACAAGCTCACCTAATCACAAGCAACAGTGTAGTAAGTAACAGGCTAGCCTGTAAAGTGCCTGATTACATCCGTCATGTATAAGCAATTCGAACAAGATAAGAGAAACAGTAATTAGCGCAAACAAATTGCCCGCGAATATTTCGCGAAGACTCACAATGGAGGAGTTACAAATAATTATACTTTAATCCAACGCCATAAATCAAGAGGAGCTACTTAGCACCCGATTAGCATCGAACAAGAGGTTGTAAATCATTGTGGCACTCGTCCCTCCCACTTGTGTTCTGTTGAGTGTGAAGACTATAGATATACATATGGATATCGTGGAAATAGCAAGTCGGAGTTTATACACGCCAGAACAGAATATACAAATTTGGAATGTAAGTTACGTGGTCATTGATTTAATATTTAATAGACCTTTGAAATACAATGTAATACAAGGCGAGTTTAATGCTTAATGGCATTTTTTGGGTCAAATCTGGGTCGATGGACATATTTAGTTTCTAACAAGTGTCCGTTGTATAACATATACAAACAAACATAGTACACAATACATTCTATACTATATACAACATAAAACAATGGATATACATACATGTGTAAACCCATGAGACAAGAGACAGGATCTCTTTTCATAGTGAGAGTCCTCACCGCTTATACATAATAATGCACACAGAAGAAGGCACGGATAATACTAAAACACTAAAACAGCCAACTCTTCCAGACAACCTAACAGAGAAAAAAATATATATTTCTATTAAATGATGAATAAATCTATCATCGCCATAAATACGATTAAATGAATATAAACGCCAAAATATTTCTTATTTATTCACACTGATTAGCAACTCACTTCAGACTGATGTTTCGTGACTGCAACCGCTGCAACTTCATTCTGTTACTTTAAAAAAAATTACGAATCTTAAAATTTCACTCATCAATTTTTTGTAACGCGCCTAGAGAAGTATAACTTCAAAACATTTGTTTCTATATCAATTAATGCCAGCCATTGAACATTTGCCAAAGCGATGTACACAGTGCTAACAGCAGTACAACGGGCAGTTAATGACGTCATGTCCAAAGCTACCCAACTCAAACGTCGCTTCGGTAAACTACTTTATTCGACGCTTCCGCGCCATTTGCAGCGCGCTTTACGAGCTTCGCGAAAATCTGATACGGACACAGTCCACCTTAGGTGCGAATTCCCGTTAAAGGCATTGCATTGGGTGCTTTTGAAGATACCTTCAGAAGACGACTTCTATCGCCGCCATTTTAATGATTCAAAAAGTTCCTCAAACGAGTCCTATGTAGAAAAGCTTATTATCACACCAAGGACTTAAAAAATAAAATAAAATAATAAATTAATTAAAATAATAAATACAAAGTTAAAAATAATAAATAAAAATCTTAATCGATAAAAAGGCTGTATGTCTCAATTTGTAAGTTGTTTCTCCCAGTGGATCTAAAAAACACACTGACGACATATATTTTTGAACATATACATAGTGTAAGGAAATCTACAAGAAATATTAGAATACGTTTATTATACTTGTAAACTTTGGCTTTCTGTGCATGTATTTTCTTAGTGGAATCTGATTTTCAAGTAAATACTCGTACTAAGAAACGACAAAACGATCAAACAGTGTAACAATAACGCGAATATACATTAGTTGTCTTTGCCCGACGATTTAAGAAGACAAAGGACAGTAAAATGGTTGATTGCTTGCAACAGTGCCACAAACACCGCTCCATGGAACAGTTAACAGACAGACAAGGTGACTTAGAAATACAAACGAAAAAAAAACTATTCAACAGTTTTCTCTTATCTTTCATGGCACAGCACAAAAGTTTGAGCGACACTGGTTTTCTTTTTGTCATCCATGTTTTTTTTTTCTTTAGGACAATCATAAATACTTTCTAAATATAATATAAAAGAAAGTTCCAGAATAATTATATGGTTTTCGTCTGTAGAACTTTAAAAATGTAATAAATGGGTACTTTAATAATAATATCTATCAACATACTTACATAGCCTGACCCCAAATTAGGTAGAACCTGCGCTACGTTAAATAGAATTAAAATAAACTTATATAGATATTTTTCGTTACATACAGCACAGAAAAAATGTGGTAAACACACAATTTTTTGTTCTGGGTAAGCATCAAAAACCGGTCACTTCCGATTAACAGTAACTATTCTTATTAATAAAGAAACATGTAAACTGCATTTCTTTTGGCGAAACATAGCATATGTATTCGGGCGTTGTCGGAGGAACGAAATACGTCAGTTTTTTCATAATACCTACATGCGCCCTACGTCAAAACTATCAGGACTCCATTCAATCTCTATCAGTACACAATGAAATTAGTTTGCGCTGCGCCTATCGGGAGACAATTATTTTCAACTCGACCGTGTATGGGGGGCCTTACGTCGGCTTGCATCATTGTTGCATGGAGACGGTATTATGCAATATCGTTGCAATCTTCAAATTGTCTTTAGTTAAAAGTAAAAAAATCATTCTGATATTTATTTAGGATCTAATTTTAAATGTCTATTCTTAAATACGCTACATTTCGTAGTATGTCACTACATATAAAATATGTAACATTTGTACATGATTTTAAGCAACTCGATTACAAATAACTAGAAAGATATAAGTAAATGCTTTAAACATATAACATATAAGTAAATAACATATAAGTAAATAACATATAACATATAAGTAAATGCTTTAAACAATATAAGTAAATGCTTTAAACAGAGATTGAGCCATTTATGAATTGATTTACTAGATTAATGGTTGATTCATCGTTACCCTTAAACATAAATACTCCCTGACAATAGCAAAGCAAAACAAGCGAAAATTCAACTGCTTCCTACCCTGATTTACTTGGGTTTTATTAAAGTTCTTACAGACGAGTGCATGTGCATGCATAGCACCGTCCATGCAGGCGAGCTAAATGCAAATCGCTGATAATCCATTAGTGTTCACCATTGTGCGCTGCCCGGTACAACGCAGCTCCAACTAATGACCTTTTGATTAATTAAATAATATATTATGGTAATATCTCAGCTTTTATCTTAACAATAGGGTTTCTTTTCAAATGCTATAATTACATTTACATTACATTCTTAAAAAAACTGTTAGTTAAACTGTTTTTCGCGAAACAATTGGAAATTTCGCTCTCTCTGCATTGATTTATTAACTGACTGTATTTTTTTATTTTACTCTTAATATAATGTCACATCTCTTTAACTGACTGCAATTTAATTTTACTTTTAATGTAATGTCACATCTCTTTATTTTACGTTTAATGTAATGTAATTTGACAAGATGAAATGTCATTTGTGATTAATCACAGATGTAACTTGTAATAAATACCTGGAACTCTTCTTGCTTCGAACTTTCAAAACGATTTTACATATTATCATCAATGATAAATTCACTAACAAAGCGAAATAATGTAATTTTCACGCACAAAAGTGGATTATAACCAACAACAGAGAGTACGCTTTAATTCTCACAATTTAATAATCAATGCATCGAACATTTTAATCAGACCATTTAACGCGGTCAGACTAACGTTGCATTGCATTTTGGTAAATAGAAAATTGAATTTCAAAAATTTTCATCAGCGCCTGCCATTTATTCAAACTATTCGGTTTAATTAAAAAGCGTTTGCAGCGAACATGCGTTTAACGGTGCTAATTAGATTGGCGCGGTAAGCGCTGCCGCGGCGTTTAAAATCTTATTATTGTCATAACGCAATAGTGGTATAGTGGAACCTGAGGGATTACGTAAAACGTATGAGGGTTGATCATATTATGAGTAACCTACACTGTGAGACTTCTGAATACCTATGTATGCATTTATAGTCTGTTAAATCGTCGTCGTCAGCCTATTTTTGTCCACTGCTGGACATAGGCCTCCCCTAAATTGCTCCACAGTGATCTGTCTTCGGGGTAAACGAGTTCTCGAGTGGAGACCGAGACTCGGCAAACGTAGTGTAGGACGTCTTCTGTCTGGGTGGGATGACGATCTGCAAAAGGCTGCAGGCAAGTGCTGGATGCGGCAAGCCGAAGACAGATCACTGTGGAGTGCAAGATCATTAACTAAAATATAATAGACGCATTGCATTATATTGTACTAGGACGCACAGACGTATACTTGCGTGTTAACTTGTGCAGATACTGTCTTCTACGGTTTGGGTCATAAAACGTGGGAGCGGTGAAGCGAGTATTTTGCTCTCTCTCCCCCTCACGGACCTCATGGGCGAGCATGGTTCTCACTGAGAGAAGAGATCCGGTCCAGCAGTGGACCACTAAAAAGATGAAAAATAACCCTATGAACGCACCGTCTATTCTCTATAGAAATACAGAATCTATAGAGTTCACTAACATCAATGAGCATAATGACTTTTACACTGATCTTTCAATTACGTGGAAACATCAATCTCTTCATTTCTAATCAAAAAGCTATTTATCCGTTTTGTTGGTTGTTGCTTTGAAATTGTCGGACTTTCATAACAAAATTCTAACCCGTATATTAAGGGTGAAATATCGTATTTTACTACAGTCGATGTATATTTATGTCTTTTCATATAAATGTATTGTTCTATAGCTTCAGCGAGTGATTCTATTTTAAAAAAGCGTTGTAAAACAATTCTTTTTCTGAATGGCGCTCATTAGCGTTTTCGCTGCCTCTCAAATTTTAGGTCCTTCACTGATTACTACCGTTAATGGAACTCATAACACAATATTATACCATTCAACCTCACTTTTATCATTCTTTATTCGTTTCACTATTGGAGGAAAAGTTTCCGTTTCAGAGTGAGACCCAACTTCTAATTGTACACTTCGCATATTATAATAACAGGTTTTACCCGTACTAGCGTTATAAATGCGAAAGTAATTGTTCGTCTCTCTGTTACACTTCTACGGACACGCTACTCGGCCAATTCCGATGAAATTCAGTACGGAGATAGATTGAAGCCTCGGGAAAGATAAAAGCCACTTTTTTTTTCAAAATTCAATCCCAATGAGAAATGGAAGAATTTCAAATATGGAAGAGTTGAATCGAATGGTATAAAGTAATTGTTTTACAATTTATATGTATACTTTTTTTATTCAAATCAAATATTTGAGATTGTCGTCCCACGGCAGAATTAATCTAAAGCTCGGAACGAAATTTCAATCAGGAAGAATACTATAGATATTTCTTAAGATCCACTTATAACGGATTTCTCAATGAACTGGATTTTCTCTCATTAGAAAGTAATCCCGATGGATTTTAAAGAGAGAACCGTATTTTTCCCTGTATTTTTCTCTGGAGAATTCTTCATCCCGCCGTTTACTCCGGGGATTATAGTTTTAGTGTCGGGAAGATTTACAGTTCAAAAACGAAGAAATGCTCCAACGAAATAGCATACGTTAAATGAGATGTTTCTAGAATGAATAGTGCTAGGTGTTCTGGAACGAGGATTATTTTACATTTCGGTATTTCAAACGTAAATGACATGTCATATGAAAGCTTTTTAACGTGTTAAACATTTTGGAAATAGAATGAAAGTTTCACTAAAACCAGTTCATATTTGGCTGAAGGCGAGAACAGAGCTCTCCTACAAAACCGGCAACGAATAGTATTATAACTCCTCTGGTGTTGCATGTCCATAGGCGTAGGTGAAGACTTACCACCAGGTGGCCCGTCTGCCTGTTTGCTAGGTTTAAGCTACTTTTTAAGCCAATTTAGCCAATATTGTACATATTATATCAACATTTTTAGTAGACCCGGTGTTTCCGTCGGCTTTGGTACAGTATAGACCGACCGCTTCATTACTCTTAAACGTAGATACCCCTTAAATTATTACTACTCCGTTCTCTAAGTTTCTTACTAATGATACCGAAGTGTCGCGAGATATAATATTGTGTATTCGTTATGCATTGTCCGTTCCGAGGGTAGATTAACAGACTCCGTTTCGCCGTCGTCATAACGAAACAGTTAATCTCCTGTCACCGGCGGGAGAGACAGTGACGGAGTGTCGCGACTCCAACAATCTGTGGGCCGCGAGACGGTGACAATAGATAGCGTATTTCGAATTGTTTCGCTCATTATGAGGTGCTAGGGTTTTCGCCCGCGCCCTTGCGGCGGGCAGAAATCGAGAACCAATGTAAATTTCAACGTACCGCGAACCTCTAGTGACCAAAGTATTCGTACGGTATCTGGTAAAAAAAATGTATCAAAATTGTTCAGCGCCCCTATAGTGCGTAAAATGTATGTAAATGTTGCCGCGTTTTGTTTTGTATGAAATGTGCGAGCAGGAAAACCCAACTGATGTATTCTGTCACCGTCAATTCTGTCAGTTGCATTGTGAAGTCCCGGTACCTTTACATTAGAAACTCTGGTGAAGTTCGTGCTCGCGGTACAGGTCTCTAAGTTCTAATACTGGATTTTTCATACAACTTTACCGCCTTAGGGCTGGAATAACCAAACCAAATTTCTAGAGTACTAAGTCAGTCAGTCACTTTCTTGTTTTATATAGGTTTTTGATGTTTTTGTAACTACTATTCATAATAAAGATGGTATTGAGTCTTCATAGGAACAAGTACCTGTGATATGTATGAGATAGAAATTTTTACATCATTTAAGATGGGATACATACATTGTTCGCGTGCCCTGAAAATTGTTACAGCCTGAAGTAGCAGACTATTTGGTTCTACGGCATTCACACATGCATGCACGCATGCACACGCGCGTAAGCAATACACACGCGCCCGCACGCATGCATACTCCAATTGAATTATACACTCAATTAACTAATTTCTACGTCTATTTTAAACGATATATTCCATAGGTAGTCTTATTGCGGTGGTATTGGTTATTAAACAGCATGAAATAGCTCGCGGCTTATCACTCCGGTCCAGTTTTGAAAGTGAAACCGGTAAAGATATCTGGCATAGTTGAGTTAGAGCGGACTGCGATATTGTGAGTGTTAATCGGGAGATAGTCGCCCGCGACAGTCGCGCGTTTGTCGCGACACTCGGTCGCGAAATTGCGAGGCGATCGTGCGTAACGATAGTCGCTATTGAGTCGCAGCGATAAGTCGTAAGCATCCAATCGAATACCGTAAACGATGAATGGTTTCATTCATAGTATTTAATAGTTGTGTCTTGCGGTGTATTACCCATTTAGATTTCGTTCCCTCAGGATTTCGGGATAAAATTAGCATATATCGTGCCCTATGACAATCTCTATATATAATACCTCTAAAAGTCTCATTAAAATCGGTTCAGTCGTTCCATAGATTAGCCCGGAAAAAAAAAACACAGATAAAACATTCCAAAAATAATGTAATAACAATATCTCAGGACAATTCCACACACGGCTGTCTGATTCCAAATTAAGCAATTTATTGCTTGTGTGATGTTAATCGGACTGCTGTTAAACATACATACATATACGTATACATATGATATAATACTTATATAGATAGTTTTATTAAATCCAGACACAGAACACACAAAAGTGCTCATCACACAAATGTTTGTCGCGGGTGGGAATCGAACCCACGACCTCTGCTTTTTCAGTCAGTCTAACCGCTCAACCACGAGGCCAGTCAATGGAAATTATAGCGGCCTATAAATATTACAGTCCGATCTAGTCATAATTCTAAGTTAATGTCACAGTGTCAAACTGTCGCCATACTCGTAGATAACGCTATGATAATGTCTTTGTAGCGGCACTTCGCAGTGTCTTACGGTCTCGCGTCCGAGCGGAATTGAGCCGCTACGTTTTACGAGTGGACATTAATATTGGGTCTCAGGTGGTAGCACCGTTCCTCCAGTGGCAATTTTGTGGCTCTAACGGCCTTTGGTATTCTATGGTGGTCATTGATATTATATAGGTACGTACTCGTAACTAAAATAATGCCTCGCTTATTTTCATATTATGTTCTTGTTACCAAAACATTCGTATTGTATAAATTTGAATTACATATAAATGGATTCTGTCTTTAGCTAAGACACTAGTAATGTTATTTGAACATTATATCTTAATGAATAATAATAATGATTGTTCTTGATAAGTTTAAAACTGAAAGTTCCCAAATCGATTCGTACTCGTAGTCAAATAATACGTAGAGTGAATAAACTGCCCAGAAAAGCTCCACTAACAACTAAAGTTTAAAATGCTTTCCCAAACACCGAAACGATTATGAAAATATGCCAATAACTACAAACTGTAAACCCAGCATCTACAAAGCCTTCCATCGGTAGCCTAGTGGTTTGGATACGTTCTAGGTTCATATCCCGGCACGATCCCTTACAAGCTAGTCATATTAGAAAGTAACAAATTAAACATAATTCGTTTTAACGGTAAACCTAAATCATGGCAAGGAAAACTGCATATATTCCAGTTCACTGTAAGTTCTGAAATGCATGAAGACTAAACACGCACAGACTATGTCCTTCAAACGTGTCATGAAAAGAATGTCCCTTATTAAAACGAAAAACTGATAGAAAAACGTTTTCCCTGTCCGGTCTTGCCTGCTCCATTACCATCGCGGCTATGAGCAGTCCGATCCTTCAATGCCTAGATCTTCTGTCCGACCTAATTTACTGCGAGCCTCACCGACGCCCGGGCACATACGGCTCTGGCCGTTAGGAATCTTGACCCACTTTATACGTGATTTGCAATTTAAAATAAAAGCAATCCTGTTCCATCGTCTCACCTCCAAGTGTACGTAGTACTATTTCGCGTTGAGTTTGATCGTATAAGATTGATATCTACAATTTTTGGAACGAAGTTCCTTATCGCGCGTTGCGAAGGAAGTTAGACTGAAAAAATTCAGACGAAAAGTTGTCACGACACATTTAGCTAGAATTAATTTAATCTAGTATAATTGCTTCACTAATTAATAGAAAGCAACTTCGTTACATCCGGGTGTCCCTTGACACCTCTCTTGTGTTTATTTTTATTATTTATCAAGAATTTTAAAGCCGCAGGCCGATACCAGACCTGTGTGCATATTGTAAAATGCAAACTTTAATATCTATTTCAAAGTCAATGTTCTGTAAAACGTGAGTAAAATTATTTTTGTCAATAAATCGTTATTATTGTTATTATGTTGAAAGGTCTTGTACCTGATGGCTTACCGGATATGGCTTAGAACGTTTAAATAAAACTGCATTATGTACATGAAGGGATGACAGAATATGCTGAGTGACACTAAGACACGTCTACCTTGAACAAATTGGTGTAAGTCCTCCAATTCGGCTTATGTATGAAGAGAGCGACGAATATATGGGGGTGCATGTCAAATCTGTAAAGATATACATCGGTGACCTCTGATAACCTTGATATATTACGTGTCACATTGTTTGTCCGCAATGGACTCCTAAACTACTGAACCGATTTTAATCAAATCTTGCACACTGTGTGCAGTTTGATCCAACTTGAAAGATAGGATAGTTTTTTTTATCGCGATTAATGATCAAATTTTTTATTGGAAAGAATTTTTTTTAATAGGGTGACGCTTAGTCAAACGAACATTGTGCTACGGGATTTTTACATATATGAGATTTAGTTATTATAACATTATTATAATTGAACGACGGCAACGCGTCGACCACGTGATAAAAGTATAATATAAAACAGATTTTAGAGTTTTGGTCTGTGTGTTTGTTCACCTATAAAGTACTAACTATGGAACCGATTTTCAGGAAATTTGGTTTGGTGATTACGTTTTATTAGGGTCAGGTTATGGGATACATTTAACGTTGGGATTTAACACAACGACGAAATATAACGACGCCACCGCTGCTGATGGAAACGCATAACAGTTATAACTCCAAAGCACTTAGGCATTAAAGTTCAGGCTAAGCGCAATGGACATAAGGAGATAAAACTAAGCTAGAAAAATTATCGTTAGCGTCTTGTAACAACAGTTCGTGGGGTCACGAAATTTAAAAATAGAACCTTGGATACCATAACAATTGAAGCTGAAGCCTTATTTAAAAAAAACTTTGCAATGTTTCTCTTTCAAACCTGCAGATGAAAACTAGTTCATATATACGATCAACTTTCCTTATAATACTCTGCGAATGGATAGATAATTCAAATGAATCATTGTACATACTCTTGCCGCGAAACAGAGTTAACTCGTAATGGCGTGACATAGCGGCTAAACGGCGAGATCAACTAGCCAGATACAGATAATTAATATAGTGCTCAAACAAACTTCATTGTTTATCATTATCATTGTGCCGAGAGTGAAAATATATTGGCGAACCGTCAAATTTCAACCGTATGGCTACTAAAGTAAAGCTCACATTACAATGCCGAATGTAATTAGTCTAATTATCATGCAGCATTAATTCTAATTTCAATTGTTCGTTCGTTTATTTCGTGTTTTGTTTTTTCTCTCTCCCATTTTCCTATTTCAATCTTCATGGAGACATGGTCGTTGTTATGCGGTTAGCACGCTCGAAATTATTTTCTAGAAAAGAATTTACAGTCGAGCATCTTTGACTAGGCTGTTCTTACCTATGGTAAATTCAGTTACGTGCTTTCTGCCTACCCCGTTATTGTTTTGGTGTGGCTGTGGAATAAAAAAAAAACGCACGAATTGAGTACCTCCTCCTTTTTGAAGTCGGTCAAAAACAAAGTTTGGAGTAAATGCGTCCTTATTATAGCATTAATGAAACTATTGATTGTTTCCAGCGTTTTTTGAGTATTCATAAAAAAACATGTCGTAAAAATTTTAACTCATTTATTGGATCCATTACGTTGCGTATTAAAAATGATCTTACTTTAAAAAAAGAGACACCACTTTTTCTTTACAAAGAAACTAATGCCATTTATCTAAAGTATAAAAGTCGGATTAGCCTAAATTACAATTTTCTTTGATATCTTTACGTGAAAATACGCTATGGAACTTATTTCAAAGTGACATAATTTAGGTCGTTTTGGAACTGCGGCAATTATTGCTATTAATTTATGAAATACCTAAAACCTTATATACTATTATTGCATGCCTAGCTACGCCTCCGGCTTTGACTGTATTTAATTGCCTAAGTTACTCTTCATAACATCAGCTATCTTTCAATGAATGTTCGGTCAAAATCGATCCGGCCGTATTGCATTTGTAATATAAAACAGCCTATCTAACTTCTAGTTAAGCTTGTATAGTTCAAAGCAAACTGGAGCAACGTGTGGTGAAGTACTTTCCAGGTCTTCTGTAGTCATTACGATATAAAAGGCTTCCAATGAAGGTTGTAACTTGTCGGATAAAATATATTTAGGTTTCGCCTTGGTCCTAAATTGAGACTATCATAAACTCTATATAACTTTCCATTGAAAATATTTAAGAATAAAATATGCACATTTGATTCTGGGTCAATATATTGTTTTATTGATATTTTTTCTCCGATAACATTATCTCCGCAGACTCGTATGTTGGGTGTTACGCGTGCATTTTAAAATAATACCGAGATAAATGAACTGGTAATTTGTGCTGAAGCAGTAATTCGTTTTTATTTATCTGTTCAATTAAAAACTTAAATTATCTCCCAACAATTCACGAATGCGATGTACGATCGTGATGTTCATGCGGTAAAGCATAAAGCAATTACAAAAGAAATATGCGCATACGCATGCAATGATACAAAGTAATTAAATATTTATAACAGCTCTATTCATTTCGTCACGTCTATTTCTCATAGAGATGGGCCGAGACTTAAGTATCAGGTGGATTTACCCCACCCGCGGTCTCATCGAGAGTGTCATCAAAAAAAAAAGGAAAAACAAAAAGGTTTATTTGCACAAATGTTGGGTACATATAAAGGTCTTACACAATTATTAGTTCAATCCATATTTGGCCTCTAAGGCCGTACAAATTTAAGAAATGCGATCAGAATTATATTTACTGTTTATTTCTACTTAACTGTCCTTAAGTAAATTCATATTTCGTTCAATACCACATTTCATGCAAAACGCGGGAATGACATTTACAGTTACGAATTAGTTCCTTTTACGCATGATAGGGGCGCTGCACAATTTTCATACAATTTTTTACCAGATACCGTACGAACAATTTGTGGCTAGAGATTCGTGAGACACAGACATCCTAATTTTTGTAAGTGGATGATCTGCTGATGTGTTTCCTGTTGTGCCACCAGCGTCCGAGTGGCCGGTGATCAACAAGCCGCTGAAGGTGATACGCACGGCGGCCAACAAGCTGTCCAACAGGTTCTACCCGTACGACGAGATCGAGACCGAGTGCCAGCTCACCATCGACGACGACATCGTCATGCTCACGCCGGACGAGCTGGAGTTTGGGTGAGTTTAAAAAAAAAATATTTTGAAAAAAAAAAACAATTTTCTTGAAAAAAAAATTCCCACATAATGTGTTTTCTTTAAAAAAAAACCTATTTTCAAAAGAATGTTCTCGTTGGTTTTTTGAAACCTCATTGAACAGAAATTAATTTAAAAAGGAATTATGGAAGCGCACTTCTGTTTTCTGTTTACGATTTGACATATTCGTTCCGTTCTTCTTGTATTGCATCCCAATGTGCTACATATAAAAAGCATTATATTATTTATAAATTCTATGATATCGTTTCCTTGTAATTACAATACCCCATTTCCAATTGT
>DWQT01001868.1:0-15493 GCA_018244895.1 Myscelus amystis hages
AGTTAAAATAATAACATACATACATAACCATCACGCCAGGACCCTCACGGGGTAGGCAGAAAGAACCGAGTGCCAAATATCTCTGTACTTACAAACCTGTCGTGCTTCATCCACATTCATCACTCTCTTCATGCATACACGCCGGTTTCGGAGACTCGTGACAATAACAGCAATAATCGCAATCTACAGGAATCTCTAGGTCTAGTAATAGATCAGTAAAGATACAAATACATACATACGGACAATGAAATTAATAACCCCATTGTTGTCCTATGTTGTTCTTGGCACCCTCGGAATCCTTTATCTCCGTAATGTGTAGTAAAATAGAACAATTGAGCTTTTATGTTATAGTAGAAGGTTCAACCACCATTATATTATGTTTATCACTTTTCTATAATAGTATTGAAATTGAGATATTCAGTGTACTCAGTGCAGTTTTGAACTAATTCACAAGTCGTCCGGTTTGTTGAGGTTTTTAAATGTTTTCGAAACCACTATGAGCAAGCAATGTGTTTTCGTAATATTACCATGACGTAAATAAATGTGGACAGATTTCTGAAAAACAACCAATCCGGATTCCCAGTGGCAAAAGGAAAGGGCACGAATTATTTTGCAAATCAAACTTTTAAAAACCCATCAATTACTTACATCGTGCAAAACCTGAGAGTTTATTTACTAGTGTAAATAGAATTCTTTCTTTATTCATACTTTGTAAGCTGATCTACATTGTACATAACCTTCGATTATTAAAGTCTATCGTGCTGCTATCCATCATCTTTCATTCTCTTCTATCTATCAAGTCTTGTCGGTTTATCTCACACTACCCACGTTGCATCTGACTGTTTATATAATTTACAGCCCCTTTTCATTATTATTCATAAATGGTAGACAATGTTATATTTACATTATGAATATTCTTATATATTAACGCTCTCAGATGTATAAAATTTATTATAATGCGTGTGGCTAAAAGTTATTCGGCCATATTTTGATTTTCTTAACCAATTTATTGCGTTATATAAACATGTTAGTTTTCACGCATTACAATTTCTATTTTTATTTTAAAAAACTCAATATACACCACGTTCATGCCTATTGACATCTACTTGTTACTTGAAAGTGTTCTCTCACACAAAACATTTGTACACCCAGGTTTCTGATGGTGTTCATGTGTTTATCGCTCTCCGTGTTCTCTACAATCGAAGAGTACGAAGCGAAGGCTGGCATCGTACTTTTCTACATGGAGACTGTGGTCGTCGTGTGGTTCGCTATCGAATTCTTTTTAAGGTAAGATATATTTAGTACTACTCGTAAGTACACCTAAAACAAATCATGTTGACGTATTCGAAATGTAAGACACAGCTATAACTATCTATTTATATATTAATATTATGAAAACTATCCATATTTCATAAGAATAACTTTTAAGGAAAAAAAACTGTAACCCTATAAGTGTCTCCACCCAGTGCGTTTGGATGAAGCAGTCAGTTCTAGCAGCGGTTACCTTTAGAAAGTTGTCACTCTTTCGCAAGAGCTGATATACTTATATCTCCCGCTTTCCATCTGTGTAAGTCACCAAACATTTTTGAGGCACTACAGCACCATGGCAGCCCCAACAATATCGTAAAAGCATTATTGTACTGCACGCGAATAGTGTTGAAGACCCGAAGCACATGTCACCCACAGACAACTGTCTTAAAAACACCAACAGAACGTTTTAAGCAGAATTATTTTTATTTATGCAGTACACGGAGCTAATCTTCCGGCCAGTCATATTGCTTCTGACCGCATTTACTCTGCGTTCCCTCTCGATATCATTATCATTTTTTAAATGTATCTTGTAGTCAGTTATATACACTAGAGAAAAGAAGAGTGGGTTGGGTGTGTTATTTATTTACAATAAAACTGTGGCTAGTAGGTACTTGGTCTAATTTTGGATCTCAATACCTTAAGAAGCCGAGAGTTTTGAATAATTAGTATTTTTAGTCTCAAATCTAGAACTGTTATTATTATTTTCTCAAACTGTACCGCAAATATGTAAAAATAAATTACTAGATTATATAAACGCAGTAATCCAAAAGTAATTATTCGTGAATGTGTTTTTATTTAGTTTAGGGTTCACTATCACTACTGTAAATATATTTTAATCAGGTAGATATTATTCAACGCAAACAAGGAAAGAAAAATACATAAACATTTACTTTACAAGTTGTGACAGTGCAACATTTGTCTCTGATAGAGTTTTTAAAATAATGTCAAGTAGGTAACCTCCGTCGACGCTGCGCCGCTTAAGTGGACAGAATATTCAAAACTGTAGAGAAGCACGCGAACGTCATAAATATTTTTGGTACCCAATGTGCCTACTTGTTTGTCGCAGTTTACTTATATTTATTTATGTATTCATAATGAGTGTGTGGTTGTTATTATGTAGCTTCTAGGTAGTGATCCTTTTTGAATAAAATTTCAAGTGATAACTTCTATCATATAATTTTAGAAACATCATTGTACGGCTGGCTCAGTTGCTTGTCAATTTAGGAGTCGTTTTTACAAATTATAAGCAAGTATTAAAAATCCGTGTTTCATGGACGAGTTAGACACATGACATGCTGATCAGTATCTATATTCCTACATATGCATTATATTATTCAATGTGAATGAATTATTCAACGTTTCGAAAATTAGTTTTAGCGAGCAAGGAAATTGGTTCAAACATTTGCCGAGCCGTAGCGGATCTATGTATTTTGTTAAAGGAGCGCAATATTTGACTTTATTTACAATTCAGGATTATCTTAAATATTTTAAAAGTCATTGTGAAAAACTAAGAAGAAACTAAAACCATTAAATTATTGGATCTTTGTTAACTGTACACTATTAAATAGAAAGTCGCAGCGAGATTTTATTAGAAAAAAATAATCAGGTAATTTTGAATAAAAGAATCATAAAGATAAACACAATAAAACAAGCACCCGGACAATCTACGTCCTCAAAAATAGTACGACATTTATAGCAAACGAATCAAATTTGCCAAATAAGCCAAGCCCGGACCAGATAGACTAGTTCGCGATTATAGCTGATATTATTACCAATATTACTTACGTTAGCAAGCAGAGGGTTGTGCTAATGAAAATATTTACGTACGTAGCTTCTTATAGGCATGTAAACCCCGCATGCACACATTCGATATTTTTAATTCACTCTCATGTAATACTTACTAAATAGATTTTTCAAGTTTAGAATAGACCGTTATTACAACAATGTTAGTATTACAAACATCTCTATTATACTATACTACTATTTTTCTCGCTTTAAATTATTTTAATTGCAAAAACATATAAGTATGAAACATTTTATTGCTCACAATTTTTTTTGTAATCACATATAAAAAGTATTAACCGTACTTTACACTCTCTAAAAGCCCGTGCATAAAAAAGTTTATTAGTACATCAAAGCATGACTTACAAAGTAGGTAACGATGCCCACGCTGACTTTTCCGTACGCATTCAAAATCCTAACAACCAGTTTACTACTCGTAAATCATCCGCATTCGTGTTCATTTAACTTTAGATTTTTAGAACATACTCGATGTGTATTTACATGACATTGTTGTAGACCTTCACATAATTTAAAACCGGTTCTAAAGAAATTCTTGCAACGAAATTCCTTAACGAAGCTGGTAGACGACAACTGAAATCCGAACAGTAACGAAAAAGCTCTGAAAAGCTCGGTTTCGTCCGGCGCAGTTCGGATGTCGTTGTCAAGCATTGGCCTCCATACTTAGTTATTCCATGTGTTAATATGTTAAGTTACTCCCGTCAAATAAAATGGTTTTCCGGTAACTAAAAATTTTAAAATATATTGTATAAACAAAAATGAAACAAATTTATTTGTCTAATTTATAACTCAACTAACTCTTTAGCATCAAATTTTGAAGATATAAATATTTTTTCATAATATTACAAGATTTTAGTCCTTACTTTGCTTTATTCACATTTATATTTAAAAATATCAAACTATCTATATCAAATACGATGCTGCTATTGACACATTCCAGGATATTTTTATTGACACGGTAACGTATTCAGCACGATATGGTTTCTGAGAGTAGCGTGCACAAACACGCAGACCAACAGACAAAGATTCGAAAAGTAATCGTATCAAAACATTTTCTTTTTTCAAAATGTCGCCTTGTGTATACATTATAACATGATATTCGTTGATTCCAAAGAATGTTATGTTCGGTCGCTGGTATATTTTGTTAAGTGACTGCGGGCGGTTGCTGACCTGTTTTCGTTCCTTCTTCCTGACTTTCCTGCTCTCTTTTCATTCCGTCCGACCCATTGGAACTGTTTTTCATTCAAACGCAAACTCACCAAAAGTTCAAAACGCTGTTTTACAATGTTATTTTCAGTTTAAAATCGAATTTTTAAGTTGATATATCAAATTTGTTTGAAATTCAATATTTCTGGCTATATCGCTAGAAGAAGACATTGCAAATAAATCTGTAGGTACATAAAAGTCCATCTTTGTAACTTACTATGATATAACTGTCTAAACTGGTTGAAACGAGTGCACGTACATATATCTCCAAAATAAACAAATAAACATAAGCTCTTTTAGGTATTAACATTTGCATACAGAAGGAATAATTACATAAAAAATTATATTTGAGTTCTCAGTTAGAAAAGGTAAACGTGATTCAGCAGTTTAAAAAAGTCTACGCTTAAAATTTGTAAATGTGGAATAATAACACGTAGGGCATTATAGGGTCATTTTAGTAGGCAACATATTATCTTCTCTCACGCTTATCAGGAAAAACATGATACGTACATACATACGTACTGTATTTCAGTATTTGTTGAAAATCGTTGATTTCAACGTTTTCTTATTTCTTTGTATAGTGTTAAAGCTATAAAATGTAAAACCGATAATTTGTAGTTGACAAAACTATTAGAAATTAGAAATCGGGATATACAAAATAGATACGAACATACATAGAAAGTTCTTATTAAAGAGCGAAAGGGTAAATAATATAATAATATAAGCATAAAAGGAAAACGCCGTCACATCTCGCATACGCAGTCAAAATTATAGTCATTGTAAGTAACATCCAGTAGAAGATTATTATTTGGGTAGCAAAGGATTAACTCAAGCGCTTTAACTTAACTCTTTCATTCAGAGAGGCGTATAGGGCAGGATTTCTAAAATTTTTCGAAAATAATCGTTCACGACTGTCCTCCTAGCAAACACGAAATCCCTACAGTAAATAATAACTATATGGTTTGATCTTTTCATGCAATAAAATATAATGCCTAGTAATTAGAAAAGTGCCTTTCAGACTTTGATAGCGGCTGGTAAATGTGCCGTCCCAAGAACGAACCGGTTGTAGTAAAACGCCCTTATTCGTTACGTTCCGGAAAAATGCCGCGAATACAGAAACTACGAAAATGGAATGGTAATTAGGACGCAATCATTGGGGGACACGTTGCCAAGTTTCCAAATAAAAGAACTGTGTATATTACAATAAAATCAATAATTGAAACATTATATCAATACAATCAAAATCAATCGTTATTGCTACGAGTAACTTGAGGCTAATGTTAAACGAATCTAAAAAAATCTAGTTTTGCTTAAATTGATATTGGCTTAGATTGGCAGTAGCGTTCATAACTTGCCTTTAAAAACTTAAGCTTCTTTCAATCGATTGATCAATTTTGCTGAAAAAATCACAGAGTTTATTTGAAACAGTGGCGACGGAATTGGCAATGACCTTTAGGCACAGCGGCAGAAAGGTTCGTTTTAGTTTGGTATTAATCTACTAAAAGCAGCCTCGACACTTGCCCGCAGTACTCGAATAATGCCGCTGCTTTCATAATGCCCTCCATGTTTATCGACTGCACAATCGAATAAAGATTATTTTTTACCTACGTATTTATAAACCATTCTAGAGGTCCCACTTGCAAGAGTCTCCAACATACCACCACGTCTGGTTGAAGAAAGATATCGGCCAGACTGCCTGACGCCGATATAAAATATGGAACATAAAGTAGTATAATATTACAATTCTAAAAATGCATTTATCTCAAGTAATTCAACCTGGCGCGAAAATATTAGCCTTACTCAGTAACGATTCTAACACAAAGTGGATCGTTTAACTAATGGTCACTAGCGGCGCGTAACCTCGGCTGATTAACATAAAATCGTTAAGGAAATTGCTAATTAACATCGTTACACTAACCATGATTTATAACGTGGCATATTTTGTTATTGATTTAAAATGAAAGATTGAAACATATTTGATTGTTAAAACGTAGTAGTATCCTTTATACAAGTTTTATTTATGATCTACGCAGCGCTGGGTTTATTTATGCCGCATAGCAATCCTCGCTCTACTGTGTTCTGAATTAATAGGTGCGGTAAGCAAACCGATATATGAGAAGTTGCAAATCGCATAACTACGCATAAGCATATGTATAGGATGTAGTCGCTACATTACTTTAAGTAATCTTCCAAAAAATCCTGCTTTTATACAGCTCTGCACATAAATATATGTTGTAATATACACATATAAAACGCATATTTTTTGTACAGGTTATGGTCATCAGGATGTCGGTCACGGTATCAAGGATCAATGGGTCGCCTCAAGTTTTTGAGGAGACCTTTTTGCATAATAGGTAAGAGTTGCAGATTTATTATATTTATTACTTTTTTCTTACATAAGTGTACATGCATCGTCCTGCAATAATAGTCGGGTTACAGATGGTTATACGCAACAGCGACCACGTGTTACCGGTGCCTCGTATTGCGAACTGGATTCATAAAAATTGAAATTTTACCTTATGTTATTTATTAACCAATCCAATTTACTTCAGCCGGCAAAAATCGATACTTGAGAGTCATACAATCCTACAATGTTTCTTGCTTTAAAGCTAACCTATCGTTACGCTCTATTTAACACGATTTGGCGATCCCTAATTGCTCGACCCAAATATGACCCGCATTATTTAAAAAAATGTTTAATAGAAACAACGTAAATTTTGAATTTTACGAGTACCCAAAATAACTAAAAACGTGCCAATACTTTTGACCTAGTTGCTTGTGTCGTGGTAACAACGAAATTGCGACGGCAAGAAGAAATTATTCAGAGAAATTTAATTATTCGCACACTGTGTCCGCTTCGGCTATTTTCTGCGTAGAGACTCGTCAATATTTTCTCAACATCGATCTCGTACAGATAAGTCCGCATCGACAATTGCGAACATCTGAATAAAATACTTTAAGAGAACTTTATATATTTATAACATACTCTACAATGTGCAGGTTTCCTCATAAAACTTTTCACTATGGTTTCACTTAGAACTTTTTAAAGTCAGAGGTGCGAGCCAGAATTCGAACCTCAAACCCCTGAAGTAAAAGACTGAAATGTTTACCTCTAAGCTTTCACTGATATCATATATCCACTCCATAAAATAATTTCAATAATATTAACGTGAAAAACATCCATTAAAAATATTGATACTTATTATATCTAAATAGCTCGAGGCAATATGCTAATGTAAAGAACACCCGAGTGGTAATCTAAGTAATATTAAAACAAATATAGCGAAGTCAATCTACTTGAGTCCCAACTCCAACAACATTTCCAAGTAAAAGTCACATTTGGTCCATAAACGGTGACGTAGTAACCCTATTTCAGGTGGGGCCAATCTTGTTTGACCTTTACATTTTCAGCGTCCTTCCCCCGAGCACCGGTTGTGTGCGGCCGTTACGCTGCTCCCTAGGGAGGTCGCCCGTCCTGTACCGTACCCGGCAAACATTGCCGCACGACTTGCCCACCCGAGCTTATAAAGCAGCCTTAAAATATCGCGCCGCCTAATTGTGTCATGGCACTCTTTCCGATTTAGCTAATTCTGTCGCAACAAAAGACACTCATTATATCTCCCCGCTCTGAATGGGTGCGCAATTTTTGCGCAAACTGGCATCATACACACACATAAGCTATCAATAACCAATATACATATAATAAAAAGTGTTCCTACACTGAGCACCAAGTTTGACTTTGCATCATCGTACGTCATACTACACTTTATTCGAATACATAAAAATGCAAGCATTACTTTCGTAGCAACAAAATCAGGTACATCGAAGGTATCAAACAGGCTAAATATGTTTAACATTAACTGTCAGTTAACCTTGAGTTGCAGCAGATAGCAAAGAGGACGATATTGAAAAAACAAAACCAATAGCAAAAACAGATATTTGAGATGACTATATTCAATAAACTTCTAACTGAAGTCATGCAGTGCCATAATATTAATACTATACCTAAGTATTTATTTTTAATAAAATATGTAGAGTGATAAAGAAGACTAAATAGATAGAAACTATGAATAAATAAACAGAAAATAAGAAGGGAGAGTTTACCTAAAACAATTATTATTTCCCCATGCTACGAAGTTTTTTCTGACTTTAATACAAAAATGCATAACAATGACATACGGAAACATTACATAGAATTCGGAATTTTAAATCACAAGTTGGTCTTCCTCAATTCTTTCCTACCAGTTTCTTTTAACATAATATATCGCCAACGATGGTTAAATAACTTGTGATATACTTATCGCACATGAAAAGTTCCTAGGGGAACTGAGCGAACCATTCTAAATTAAAATCAACTAACCTTTATTTACGGAAATGTTATCAGACATTAATGTTATCTATACATCCTGATGTCGCACGATTATTACAGTATCCACCGACAGAATCTATAGCTTTTACATAATGTCCATAAATAGTGCGTCCATAACTGTCTAGTTAACTACCCGTGGGAAAAACCTCGAACAAAAAGCAACAAACACTTACTTTTACGTGTGGTTTTAGTTACCAACCACTGTGTTTATAACACTCATTATTCAACATTGTAGTAACATGCAATTTCGCCTAATTTTACTATTTTTAATAGGCTATTTTCCAGCCAATGTTTTAGTTGTACTGATCCTAGGATACTGTCACGGATAACGTGAATTGATCAGTAATGATGTGGTAGATGTAACAACAATACTGGCGTCGCTGGTGGTGCTGGGCATGGGGTCGTCGGGGCAGGTGTTCGCGGCGTCGGCGCTGCGCGGGCTGCGCTTCTTCCAGATTCTGCGGATGGTGCGCATGGACCGGCGCGGCGGCACCTGGAAGCTGCTGGGCTCCGTTGTATATGCACATCGACAGGTAACCTATGCTGTAATACCGTTGTGTTTTATAGATATTAGTCCATAAACATCTCAACAGATTCACAGCTTTTGCCATTTCGTGAAACAGTCAAACGTCAGCCAGTAATATCGTGAAACGTTGAATAGGCATTGATCTGGCCAGACCGATCGTAATCTGGCCAACGAGTCTATTGGCCGCGTCATGAAATATATCTTCTCGATATGGCCGAACATATGTAACATGATATATGACCAATTCAACGACATACCTACATATACATATCTCAGTCAGTAGTTCGTTTGCGAGTGTTTAAATAAAGTTCCGCGATTCTTAGCTCATACTGCGGACTGCGAAGTACGTACTGCGTACTAAAGCACTCGGTATTGTAATACTGGATATACTGGATACTTTGGCGGCTCTAGAGCACACAGTCCATGTATGGAATATACACTATTCATAAATATGATATTCTTAAATCATGTAATATGTAGTGACCGAAGCCAGCATTTTTCACTCAAGAGCAAAGACATTAGATATGCTAAACCACATTATGACGAAATTCAACTGAAACCAGGTTAAACGCAGCATACGTCAAAAGATAATATTTTATATTATCTATCATCGTTCTGGGAATCAATTAACCTATTTGTAAGGTTTATTATAACCTATCAGACAGTTTTTTTACCATAAATTACCTACTTAATAAATTGTTCAACAAGCAACAAAAAAATATACGTAAATACTATGCTGGCTACACAACCTAATTACTGCCAGTTATTTAAACCAGATGCGAGGAGTGTTTACTTCCCCACTCCCAATATACCTGAAGAGTATAATGCCTTGTTTATGAATAGACAATAATAGCATTCATTATAGACTAATTGTCTCTCTATTAGTATTTAACGATGTCCTGTAATTAGGCATTTACTTTTTGTGTTATTAAAATGCGAAATAAACAAAAAAGTGGGAAAAAACCTGTGAATATATCGTTTAAGTAAGTTGAGTTTGTTGCTTAAGCACGATGAGTAGACAAAACGGAACTGGTAGCAATTTCCTCCGTCGAGCGAGTAGATATAAACACAAAACAAGGCGGGACCCAATATCTACTCACAATCGGTTCGGGTTAAAGTTGCATGATCACAGTGCAGAGCAAATAAAGCGAACCTCGCAGCTACATTTTCGCTACATCTACAATATTGACTCCGAAGTAGTTTATATATCGTACTTAAACAATGCCTGTATAAATAATTCCATTTCCAAACAAACTTCTACACTAATGCAATTATTAAATTAGAATCTAACATACGAGTAGTTATGCATTGTTCATATTGCGGTTTTAGTCATTTTAGGTACAACTCTAGTAATATTACGGTTGTTTTTTTATGTCATTGAAAACATCTCCTAAACCGATATTAGTTATCTCACTGGATATTTTTATTAGTTGGCCCTCAGTGGATGTATCGGGGAAACTCATTTTTATAAATGGTTGCTCTTATTATTGCATTCAAGTTCTGAAATGTCATAGAAATATACGTTACCTAGCTTATCGTCATAGAATAATTAAGTTACCGTTTGTAATACTGGCATAATGATATCTATTAGTTACCGTAGAGACATAATTACTTCTGAAATCCTTTATATATCAATATAATTAAAAGGTCTACGAGCAAAGTGGTATTTAACTGATGTAACGAATACACCTCTCTGGTACCAATAAACCGATCTCCTTCTATATATTTTATAACACACTTATGTTGTGGGTTCCTACTAATATATAATTATTGTTTCAGGAATTGATAACAACACTATACATAGGCTTTTTGGGATTGATATTTGCATCATTTTTAGTTTACTTAGCAGAAAAAGATGTGGCTGACACGAAATTCAAAAATTTTGCCGAAGCTTTATGGTGGGGAGTAGTAAGTATAAATTACAATTGTAGATAATCTTCTGAACATTATAATGTTATGTATTTGTATAAATATCAACAAAAATATTCCTTTGTTATGTCCCTAAAGTAATCATAAGTTAAGATTTTTCATTGTAAAAATATTGCTAGTAAAAACAATTCGGAACGCATAATTTTCACATTAGAATTGGTATTGATTTATGATAATGTTTTAATTAAAATTGGTGCTCTTTGCTAAGCACATCACTTAAAAACAGGTGCGTGGATTTGTTTTTTTTAAGGTCCTAATAGTCCGCATAAAAGTTTTTAGGGATAATAAAACAGCAAAATTTGGAAAAGTTTTTATCAATGATATCTTTACATGAACTCATTACATTAGAATAAATTTAGACAAAACGTCTATGGGATCAGCTAGCTGTTATAGTTATAATAATAACATAATGTCTCGTAATACTAACATACAACTTCACCAGTTATGTGCGTTACTAAGCTTTCGGTTTGTTCGTGTACAGATCACGCTGTGCACTGTGGGCTACGGCGATATGGTTCCGCAGACGTGGCAGGGGAAATTCATCGCGTCCTTCTGTGCGCTACTGGGCATCTCGTTCTTCGCGCTACCCGCTGTGAGTAGCACTGCTTGTACAAGTAAACCACTTGACATTTAATTACATTATACTAATGAAATTGGATCGTAAGAAATAGATCGCGATGAATTGTCGTATATACTCGTATTTATAACCCTGTTTATGCTTTGCGTAAGACATTAGAACTACGTCTGAACTATCAATGACAATCAAGACATTATTAGTGTTATAAAGTCTTAGTCTTAGTTTTAAACCTTTCAAATGTTTCTTTTCCTTGTAATGTAGTGAAAGAGAACTACAAACCAAACCAAAACGGACAGCTTAGGCAGCTGGATTTACCATGTTTGCACACACGTTTAAATAAAACTATAATATGCAAAGTAACAATCAAAACTAAATGACAAATACCACAACAAACCATGCTATTATTTCGTCCAGTATATGTTTTATAGCCGCATTACTTATAATGGTCGTATCCCACGAAGACCATAGACAAAATTATCTATATATTAATACGTGAAGCAAAAACTTTGGACCCCTTTTTACAGAAATTGCGCAGACGGAGGAGTATTAAATTTGGCGCACTTATAGTTTATATATAGGAGAAGTGCAGAACGCTAATATTTTTCAATAATATGCTTATAAAGTACATTAAATCGATAAATAAAACTTTACACACACTACCGTGCATTTGACGCACGGCACACGTATTCGTTACACGTATTCATATGTCATGTCAGACACTGAATGTCAAACAGAAAAGTTTTATTTGCCCCGTTTAATATAAAAAATACCACATGATGTACCGCTCGGTTATACAAATTCATTATGGTCGAATTTCGACCAATAGGGGACCACTAGTATTTATTAATAAGCGGTAGACATAAATATGTATGGTTTATATTACTCAGTGGTTGCAAGTTGGAAAAAAATATATCTGGATAGCTTCAATAATAAAGGTTTATAAAATAACCGTGTCAAAGTCATTTTATAAACCTAATCTGTTTCCTACAGATTTAAAAACTGAATTCTTGACGATTACATTAATTACTTCAAGGTTCTTCTTTAATCGAATAATTTACATGCCAATTGTGCCAGTTCACAGTGCATGCCTATATTGGTTAAGAACTAAGCAACCGTTGATTTCGTTTACCAGTAAAAAAAAAAAGTAAAGCATTGATCGAGAGCTTAAAAGCTATTCAGATGAGAGGCGTGTGCACATCGATCAGCGGAATTTTTACAAGTAACTTTTTAAGTTACTAATTTCAGATTTAAGCATTAGTTTAAAAATGACAGTAACTTAGCTTGTTGTCTTGTGAGACTTCTGTCTTCCGACTTGTAGGTAGTAATTTAAATCAGAAAACATATTACTGTCGCTTATGTATTAGTATTGATAAAAAGCAATGACACTTTTAACATATCCAAAAGGGCATCTTGGGATCTGGGTTCGCCCTGAAAGTGCAACAACAACAAAGACAGAAACACATGATCCGGCGGCGGCAGCCCGCGGCCACGCTGATCCAGGCGCTGTGGCGCTGCTACGCCGCGGACGAGCATTCGATGAGCGTCGCCACTTGGAAGATACACCAAGTGCCTTTACCCAGTCCACAAACTAGGTGACCACTATCATTATTATCATTATTCTGTTCTCTATTCATAAGTCCGCTTTTTGTTTGATAAAATTAAATTTCATTTAAGCTTGTGTTCTCTCATCTCCGTATACAGTCTTATTAAAAACACCCAAAAAATGTTGTAAAATAACGGTATAACATGATACATAGTAAATACTTGGGTTTTTAAGGAAAAAAAAAAATCTTCAGAAAATGTCATATGCCAAGATATTCTTAATTAGTATAGCTTCAGTCAGTCACAAAATGAAAAGCTCTTAAAAGGCCATAATAGTGCATTTACGAAGTAGCGCGATGTCGAGAGAATTTTTTTGCTCTGTTGACCTAACACTTAAACCAGATCTTGAAAAACGACCGCGAGCACATTGCTAACCTACTAGACGATTTGATCTCTTCGAAGCGCATAAATAGATTTCCGCCCCAAGTATCCCACTCAATACAAAGTTCCTGAATTGACATATTCAAAGTAAACACCGCAGTACAAATCCTTATCTCCAATTCCCTTCTCAATAGATCCCGAGTTCGAATTCGGCTCGTTTGACGGAAGCTGCAATGACGCCGAATGATAATTGCATTCCTTTGACAGTCGTGTAATGAGTGCATCATTCAAGAACAATGCATCCTTTGTGTCGCGCCTGCCGACGATCCGCCGCCACAAGAGCACCTCGCTGCACTCCCCCGCGCCACATTCAAAGCCCGCGCATCGTTACGACGTCAATGCCAGCGCAGAAAACCTCGGTAAGCTCGGTATCCTGCACACACCCCACAGACATCAATGTATGCCACTTGTAACACTGTTATCCATGCTTTACGTAAATTTAAGTTATATACATACTTCATTTTATTAGTTTTCAGACAATAATTTGACAAGAATACAAGAAAGAATATTTTGATTGGCAGAAACAATTCCACCACGTTCCGCTAGGACGTAACGTTTTAATTTTATATACAATAAGTATATTGACAACTGCATGCAAACAACGAATTTGACTAGCTACACCATAAACACTAAATAACGAAATAATAAAAATTGCGTATTAAACAAAACTAAAATAAATCACACTCATAATAGCATATCGAGGCTAACAGTAAAACAGTATAATGATTTAACTCCCTTATTATTAGCGGCGACTTCCAAATTAGTAAAAAAATATTTACTCAAACAATATAGTAATTAAAAAAACACGGTGCGACGCATCCGAGCTCTTTCTAAAGGATATGATAAATAATAAGAGCTCCGGCCATCCACCTCCGTAATTCCACTGTACGACACAGCAATGCATAGTGTATTAATAACTTTAGCCGAATTGAGCGTGACATGATATTGCCCTGTTTCATAGATAATCGTACAACGGGCGGGGACCATGCGTGTTGTCTACTCCATTGTTGGAAAAGCTGCTTTCAAGGTTTTATACTTCATCTTTTAGACGGCACCATGGCATGACAGTTACAGTCGACTTTGCTGCGTTTCTTATTAATTCTTATCTTAGCAAGGATTTTTCAGAAAATGTGAATACACGAAAATCGAACAAGTAAACAGCGTAGCTCAATTGGTACCGGAGGAAACGTTCAAGTTCCGGCGATATTCGCTACGTCTCTTAGCCAAATATCATTGCTGAAATATAACTACCTTCTACTTCTTTCTATTTTTTCACTTTTTGGAATAAGAATGCACCCGCGTAGAAAAAATACTGCTTCGACATGACTTACAGGTATTGCAAATCAGAAGCTTTACATATCAACATTTCTGTGAGCAGAGTTGCTTCTAAATGATCGCTTCTGCGTAACTGCTAAAGTAGAGCGACAAGGGTCTGTTACGAAACTTGCATAAACCTGCGTTCTTTTAGAGTCCTAGATCACGGTTCACATAATGAATTTCCGAAAGGTATAATTTAACTTTAGTATACCTGACATACTGGAATGGCTTTGTTCAAAGCTTCTATTTTAAGTTCGATGAATATAAAAACTTTAAGTAATCTTACACAGCTTGGCATTTATTTATGCATGCAAGTTAGTTGAGTTTTCAAAATATTAATCTGTGTTTGAACTGATATGTAGGTGGGTACAAAAGGTGGGTAACATACTCGTATACCTATGGTCTCTATTCATACATCCAGTTTCTACAAGATATACTGTACATTCCGCCTGTCTGTCTGATAAAATTCGTGTAT